>CM030360.1:14663474-14813474 GCA_017893485.1 Hemerocallis citrina
AAACACCATGAATTTAGCATGCCACGATAGTGTGGACGTATACAAATTCAATATTTGTTCAAGTAGATTTTTCCTATTAATTTTACTATCATGTCAACACAACTTTATGACAAATAAAATTAATCTGTTGGTCTTGCTCTGGTCCTACAAATAATAGCAGTGACTCCGATGGGGAGGATACCATTATTTGTATCTAAGTGTATACGATTGCTTAATACTAAGTCCATTATCTTGTATTGAGTTCCTTCAGATGGAGAAGTGAACACATACTAGGTAACTTTCTACAATTATCCCTAAGGAAGTTTGTACTGGTGATCCATAATTATACTCATCCGATATGGAGGAAAGCACTAAAGCCAACACGCAAGTATAATTATATCACCTACAAACCAGCAATGGAGACCGTGGGATTCATGTTAAATGAATTCCCTCTCCCACTTAGTTATTTAACAACGAGGGTTTTTCTACTAGTTAATTTATGTCCATGTTGTCCATTATTAATGTGATCCTAGTTTTTCAAAAAAATCACAAAATAATAAACATGCATAATCAGAATAAGCAATAATGGCAATAAATTTGAAAATAAATATCCAACTATTATGGCCATCTTTCCTGATTCTTCCCCGACTGTGCGAATCCTAAATCTGACCCTGCGCAGAGTTATTCGGATTTTTTTTTTAAGGTTTGGCTGCCGATTTCTTCATCGAAAACCATCTGTCGATCTCCGGACTGCCTAAAAACAACATCTCCTCCGGCGTCAGAAACAGCCACCACCGCCATCACGATCGATCGAAGGAAAAAAAGAAAAAAAAAATTAAAATTACATCAATCCTATCCCTCCCGAAGGAGTTCACACATAATCTAGATTGAAAAATTAAAATTATAAGCACGATCAACCCTCGTGATATTAATTACATCCACAAAACAACAACAACACAAACAAAACATGCATTGGACCATAAAAGTTGGATCTAAGATGCCTGCAAAACCGAGTTAGAACAGATCTACATCTACCGACTATCATACAACGCAAGTTTTATTGGACAACATGGATGTAACAATCAATATGCAGATCCAATACCGGCTTTGATACCATTTGATGGAACTGCGATGATTCCCAGGACCACGGATTGGTGTGCGTATCGATCGTAAAAGCTTAACAGATTTAATACGTGATCTAACCCTTTATAGCGGAAACTAGGGTTCACGAATTATACCTGCAATGAGAAGAAGACGATAGTTTCTAGCAACTTCGAGCCGTCAGCGACCCCAAGATCTTCTGCACGTATTCCTTCCTCGGGTTGGACGTCGGGTGGGCGACGGTCTCCCAACCTTTCTTCTCCTTGGCTGACCTCTCTTTCTCTCCTTACGTGAATCACGAATTTAGAGAAAACTTCTTATCTTTGATAATGATATGACGGCCAGAGAATAGAGGATATATATAAGGCTACGGCAGGGACCATGAGGAGAAATTAGGGTTAGGTCTCCTAACGAATCTGGGTATCCCGTGTTCAGCCCGAACACACAACCCAGGCCCATTAACAATAGCTCCGTCCACTAAAGAGTTATTGTTGCACTACCTTCCTAATCCCAAATTATATTTATGGGCTCCTTTTATTATATGCTCGTTCAGCTCCCCATGTTAAGATATCGAATGTCCGTCGATCAAATTAAGTTACTGACAACTATATTGATCAACATCTTTTATCCTTAAGTAGTACCACTCAACTTTATTTGTCATGTCGGATGTAATCCACCTGCAGGATTTACATGACAATCCTTATGAGCTCCTTAAGGGGACATCATCAACCCGACGTATCGGGACATGGATTCCTTTTACAATCAACAACCCATCATACATACAATGCTATTACCCAATTCATAGAGGTTGTTGATCCATAATGAATCTCACTCTTTTATGAGTCAAAGTAATGCACACTGCATATACATGTCTGTTATTATATCTGGATTAAGAGCATAAGCATCCATAATAACAGAGGTATTTGTTCTCTTTTGTAGTCAGTACAAAGAGAACAACCTCAAGTGGTCCTGCTCAATATACACAAAGTGTACTAGTGTAAACCTATAGTCAAGATAGACTAATACCAGATTACACTACAACCTTTCCAATGGATTGTCCAAGTCCGTCTAGGTTGTGAACTATTTATATATTCCATAGGAAACTGATAATATGATCTTCTATGTGTCACCTCACACCATATTATCAACCTTATAGAATATCAGACACTTGCATTAATATTATAATAAACACAATATGCAAATATATGCCCATATGATTCTCATTCAAAAAAAAATAAGGAAATAAAGTTAATACAAAAGTGATGCTTTCAGTATATAACCCTAACACTGTGAAGAATCGGTATTCGTTGCACAGGATCGGTAATTTGTTTGATCAGTTGAGTGGGGCTGCTATTTTTTCGAAGTTGGATCTTCGTTCTGGGTATCACCAAGTCAAGGTGAAGGCTGCGGATATACAAAAGACTGCGTTCAGGACTAGATATGGGCACTAGGAGTATCTTGTGATGCCGTTTGGGGTCACGAACGCGCCAGCTTTATTAATGAGTCTTATGAACCGGGTTTTCTCTCAGTACTTGGATAGATTTGTGGTGGTCTTCATTGATGATATTTTGGTGTATTCTCGAAATCGGAAAGATCATGATGGGCATCTTAGAGTGGTTCTGTAGACTTTGAGAGAGAATCAGCTCTATGAGAAACTCAACAAGTGTGAGTTTTGGCTCGACAAGGTTTCTTTCTTGGGGCACATTATCTCCGGCAAGGGTATTTCTGTGGATCCTGCCAAGGTTGAGGCTGTAAAGGATTAACCTGTTCCCAAGTCAGTTTCTGAAGTCAGGAGTTTTCTTGGTTTAGCTGGCTATTATTGGAAATTCATACAAGACTTTTCGAAGATAGCAGAACCGTTGACTAAGTTGATTGAGAAGGATAAGAAGTTTTGTTGGTCTGATGAGTGCAATAAGGCTTTTGTTGAGTTGAAGAACAGATTGACATCAGCGCCTGTGTTGACTATTCCAGATGGTTCAGGCGGATTTGTAATTCACTGTGATGCTTCTGGTAAAGGTCTTGGAACAATTTTGATGCAGAAGAGCCGAGTCGTTGCGTATGTATCGAGACAGTTGAGGCCGCATGAGAAGAACTATCCGACTCATGACTTGGAGTTAGCGGCAGTGATTTATACTTTGAAGCTATGAAGACATTATTTACTTGGAGACCGAGTGGAGATCTTTACAGACCACAAAAGTCTCAAGTACGTCTTCACCAAGAAGAAGTTAAACATGAGGCAAAGGCGTTGGTTGGAACTTATGGCCGATTATGACATCAGTTTGCAATACCATCCTGGTAAAGTAAATTTGGTGCCTGATGCTTTGAGCAGGAGACAAGCAGTTATGTTTTTTACTCAGCAGAGTGATCTCATTGAGCAGATGAGGAGGTTGGAGCTGGATGTTGTGTTGCCAAGTTCTGGTCGGAGTTGTTTGGCGCTCCAGCTGCAGTCATCTCCTGTTGATCAGATTAAAGAGGCACAGGCTGGTGATGTGCAGTTGCAGGGTTTTTGAGCTGAGGTTAAGTCTGGGTTCCGAACGGACATGGTTATTCATGCTGATGGTTCGCTTCATTTTGGGTCCCGGTTGTGTGTCCCTAAGAGTGAAGTTCGTCAGAGGTTGCTTGAAGAAGCGCACCAATCTTCGTATTCTATCCATCCTGGCGGTGCTAAGATGTATCGAGATTTGAAGCTTCATTTCTGGTGGCATGGTATGAAGGGGGCTATTGCTCGGTTTGTGGCTCAGTGTTTGATCTGTCAGCAGGTTAAGGCAGAGCATCAGAGAACCGCTGGACTTCTTGAACCGCTTTCTATTCCAGAGTGAAAGTGGGAGCATATCACTATGGATTTTGTGACCGCTTTGCCAAGGAGTCCTAAGGGTCACAATGTTGTTTGGGTGATTGTCGACCATTTGACGAATTGTGCTCACTTCATTCTCTTTCGTGTCGGTCAGTCTACTGAGATTTTTGCTGAGAGGTACATGCAAGAGATTGTTAGAATTCATGGGGTTCTAGTCAGTATTGTATCCGACAGGGATACGAGATTCAGATCTCAGTTCTAGGAGAGTCTTCAGGCTAGTTTGGGGAGTAAGTTAAAGTACAATACAACTTTTCATCCCCAGACTGATGGACAGTCAGAGCGGACTATTCAGATTCTTGAGGATATGTTGAGATCCTGTATGCTTCAGTTTGGTGGATCTTGGGAGGACCATTTGCATCTCATAGAGTTCTTGTACAATAACAGCTTTTAAGCCAATAATAAAACTGCTCCGTTCGAGGCACTCTATGGGCAGAAGTGCAGATCGCCAGTATGCTGTGATGACATTGGCGAGAGGAAGTTGTTGGGTCCGGAGTTGATCACCAGGACAGTTGATGCTGTGGTTCAGATCAGGAAATATTTGTAGGTGGCTCAGGATCAGCAGAAGCGATTGGCCGATGTCCATCAGAGAGCTTTGGAGTTTGGTGTTGGTGACCATGTTTTCCTAAAGGTATCGCCATGGCGCGGTGTCATTCGGTTCGGTGGTGGGGGCAAGCTTAGCCCTAGGTATATTAGACCGTTTGAGATTTTGGAGTGAGTAGACAAGGTGGCCTATCGTCTTGCAATGCCGCCAGCGTTATCAGGAGTGCACGATGTTTTTCATGTCTCACAACTCAGGAAATATATCCGAGATGAAAGCCACGCGATCCATTATTCTGAGTTGACCGTTCGGCCGAATTTGACTTGTGAGATTCCGCCAGTTGCTATTGTGGATCGGCGGGAGAAAGTGCTTAAGAACAAGGTCATCAAGTTGGTTCATATTGCTTGGAATCCTCACTCGCCTAGTGAGTCAACTTGGGAGCTGGAGGAGGAAATTCAGCAGAAGTTTCCTCATTTGTTTGAGTAGTTTTTGTTTTGTTCTTTTTGGTTGTTTTGGGGTTACCTTATCTATCTTCTTGTTTTAATTTTGAGGAAAAAATTCTTCTTGTTAGGTGGGTAGGATTGTAACCCCTGTTTCTCATTTGTGTATTTTGAGTGTATTTTTCGTTTTGGTGTATTTTCTCTCTTTGTATTCCTCTTGTACTTCTTTTGGGCCGTATATCGGATTTTTGTTTCAATATATATATATATATATATATATATATATATATATATATATATATATATATATTTCACTTTATTATTTTGTCTTCTTTTTATTGAGTTCTTGATTCGTTGTCCGTCTTTTGTTCGTTCCATTTGTTCGGGCCATTATTTCTGATTCCCTATATTTATATATATTTTTTATTATTGTCATGGCCTATTCCTTGATCCCTAAACCCATTGTGAACCAATGCCTATATAATCCAATACACTAAAATCACCCCAAACCTTATACACAGTACCTACATATACACTTAACCACATACCTATTACTTTCCTAATAGAAACCCACCTAATATAAATCCTCCATACCTATATATCCTACCTAATATTAAATCCTACCTAATATAATTCCTCCCGCATTAATCATTCCCCTAATCCTTCCTGGGTTGCCTACCGAATCAAATACCCCCCCCCCCCTCAAGCCCGTTAACTGCCTACCCTCACCTGCTGGCCTATGCTGTGCCGCCCATGCAACCAACCCTAATCTCATGTATATATATATTAATCATTTCCACCCCATGCATCGATTTATCTTACCTAGCCACCACCAAAACCTCCTCTGTTCTCCTTCTCTCCCAGCGTGAGCCCTCTCCCGACCTTGTTTGCACTCCCGGCCTTATCCGAACCCCGCCTACTCTCGCCGCAGTCAATAGCGACTGCAGCGGTAGCTTCTCTCCGCCATCTCTTCCTCTTGTGGAGTGTGTATCGGTCTTATTAAGTTCGCGCGTACGTTCGAGAGTTGTTCGGGTTGTTTTTGTGTCGTGGTGCTCGTGGGTTTTGGTGTGTTCGCGTTCTCGTTCGTAGTTCGTTGGTATTCGTTGTTCATGGCCCGGGAATCCGTTCCCATTATTCTTATCCTTGATTTTTCGTTAGTTTCATCATCGGTTAAGGCAAGTAACTTGTATTCAAATTCCTTTGTATGATACAAGTCAAAAATACCACCTATAATGTAGTTGGGTTCTAGAGACGACTCTTGTGTGTTATTCTTGTTGGTTTTTGTCTCTATAGTGCTATTTGACCATAGTTGACTCACGACACAAATTAGACATGAAACAACTAGGTTTTCGCCCGTTCTTGACTTGATCATGTAAGTGAACTATTTGTGAGAATTTGACTATTTGCTGAGATCCATGTGATTAACTTGTTGGGGACTTGTTATATACCCAAATCCATGTTGTTTTGACACTTGGTAGACTCGATTTCATGTTTGGTTGTGTGTGGATCAAGTTTCGTTGGATCTATGTTGATTTTGGTTTTTGAGGAAATTCTGTGTTTTGTCGATGATTTGTCTTGATCAGTAATTTAGACCATATTAAGGTCAAAATCTTAATTTCAGTATAAAACATGATTTGTAGAAGATTTTGTCTTCTTTCCAACCCTTCTGACTGTACTCAATTTCGTTTTCGTATGTGTGAGATATGACTGTTTTACTACAGAGGTGTAGATCTTTTCCAGATTTCGTTTTCTTGGTAATTTTGATGACTAAATTATTTTGATACTTGTGCTATACATATTATTTTGATCTAGAACTTTGGTCAGTTTTTCTATACTTATTATAGGGTTCAATCCCTTGTCATGAAAATTCTACTACAGTAACAAAAGCAATGTTAAGACATTCCCCGAGTACGGACTCCAGTCCTGGAATCCACCGTTAGACTATACAGAAATTCTCGTCGTGCGAACATCCCGCAAGTGCCGCTCTAGCCTCGGCATATACATATATAGGTGATCTGCCTCCCATCCGCTCAAATACTCATAATCCTATCCCGGATTTAATTGAGGCTCGTCTCACCCTGCAAGCAACCACAGTCCAGGAGTCCACCGTTTGACTGGGTTTATAGTCCATGAATCCACCATCTAACTATATAGACGCTCCCCACTTACGTTTGCCCAAGTTTTATCACATATTCTCCTAGTGCCTAAATTTGAACCATGAATAATAATTCCACCTAGAGCTAGCGTACCCTCCTACTGGTCTTAAACGACATACCGAGAACGATAGCCAATATTGGCCCCTTCTCAAATCAATTTATCACTTTCATCACTTTGCCGGTACCTGGGTCTCACCGAGCCTCTAGAATCAACATCTTTCATGTTCAACATTATGGAGTATTCATACCCTCATTATTCACATTTCTTCTTTATCCCCTTCCTTTATGTTTATATATCATGAAGTATTCAACTTCGTGTAACAACATTCAATTACAATTTATCAAATCAAATTTCTTGCAGACAATTTCTCGATTAACAAGCCAACTATTCACTTAAATAATATCCAACACTCTTTCAATTAATAGAACATTTTCCATGCTTTTCTATACTTCAAGTGTATTTCTTAATACAAAAGTTCTTTAAGATTAAATCACCATTTCTTAATACCCAAATTTCTTTAGGATTAATCACTAGAAGTTTCTTATTTCCAACTCATAATTATGCCTTGATTTTTATTATAAACCAACTCAACTTTTTCCTTAATTCAAGGGATTAATTCATGAATTTTTCAAAAAAAAAGAGTTCTAGATTTGTATTCTACAATCCACTCTTAAATATTTTTAATCATGTACATTTCCCTTTAATTTGGAATTCAACTCATCAATACATTATTTAATATAAATATGATTTTTAATTCCCAAAATATATCTTAGAATAATGTGAAATTATTCCCGAGTGTTCTAATAATCTTCTAAAATATTTCTATGAAATTTTCCAAATTTTAAAACTTGAAAAGTCATAAAAATAAAAATAAAACCCAAAAGTAGACTACCAGATTCGAACCCAGGACCAACAAGCAAGCTAATAGTCACCCAAACCAGTGAGCCAACTCACTGAGGTGATAAAAAGCTCTCTGAGTTGTTTTTCTAACCCAGAGATGCAACTGGATTAATTTCAAAAAAATCACACAAGGGGCAGAGGCGCCCAGGCTCGAACCCGCGACTAATAAACCCCACACGCGCGACACGTGGCGGCGCCAAGCGCACACGCTAACCATTAAACCCAAAGCTCTATTCTGATTATTTAGGTCTAAAATCTTTTAACTCCGCTCACTGATTTCATCTCATTTTTAACTCTTTCAATTATTTTTGATTTTCATTCTTTTCTATCAAATTAATGGTTCATAAAATACATTCATAGATTTCCACAAATGATTTCTCACTGATTTTGTCTATATTAGAGTGAAGTTATACACAATTAATTCAACTAATATTTTTTAAGAACTTTTATACACATATGCTTAAATTGTAAAATCGATTACTCTTTATAACAAACTAGCATGCTTATATTTATTTTCTTGTAGCCATTATTCCTAGTTCATGAAAAATCTTACCTCTCCATTAAATTATAGTTCACCCCTAATTGTACATGAAACTTGACAACTTCTTACACACATACAATTTATATATATGATTTAATCATGGCATACTACCATAAGCCCAACAACACTACAACATGCTCTAAATAGACTTTTAATTTAACAACATAATAATTCTATATTGAAAATTTCAATTAGCATGCATTAATTTCTCATATTTCATTACTACTAAAAACTCTAGATGTCAACACAACATGCATCATAACAAGTTTAAAAACTAAAGAACTCATGCCAAACTTTCCATTTCAAACACAATTTACCAAAGCATGCATTCTACAAAAATTTAGAAAGTAAAAGAAGCACCCACCACTTTCTTGATGCAGAAGTAGAACTCCTAGAAAAGGCTCCAAAGCTCCAACACAAGATAGCCTTCTCCTCCTTAAGGCAAAAACCGAAACCTCTCCTCTAGCCTTCTTTTTTAATTTTGATTCATAGTTTGTGTGTTGTTCATGTTAAAAGAGGGGGTATTTATAGGAATAATGTGTGGTTGAGATGACTCCCACTACCCAAAATAACTCTCCATTTCTCACACACACCCCCACTTTCCCCTCACACCCATGCTTGGCCAGCCACTCTCTTTGGTGCACAAACATGTGCACGTGCACCCTATGTGCACACTACTTCTCATATAAATTAATTGTTATTAAATTAAATGTAGGTGTATGTTACACATGACAAGTGTACTAGAATTCGAAAATATTTATTTAAGTGTAGAAATAATCATGGGCCTCATTTTGTAATTAATTTTTAGTGGGCTTCAAAATAGATTTAGGCTTAATGGATTTAATTAAAATAAATAACACATGTATGACAAAAAATATGAGAAGAAAAATGTGCATGACTCTAGAAAAGCTTAGAAATAAAAATGCACAATTTTTTTATGTGCAATGCACGTGCAAAATATTAAAATTATTTTTTCTGGAATGTTACATTAACATTGACTACCATGAAATCCATCGCCTCAGTTCGGGAGGTCGGGAATTTCCCAGCAATGACATCCAAGGTGATGATCCCCTCGATCTGAACTAGGGCACCCGAGAAGCCATGAATGGTGTAGCCGCAGGCTTTAACCTCTCCCATGAGAGTTTCAACCCCTTGAAGGTAGCAAGAAATAGGATATTAACTGAACTTTCATTGTCCACCAGAATACGGCGGACCTAGTGGTTGGCTAGGTTGAGGCTAATGACTAAGGCGTTACAATGAGGAACCCTGACACCTTCGAGATCCTAGTTCGAATGACACAGACAGTCTGTGACCTTGGGAAGGAGGGCAGTTGTGACCGAATGGACTTTCCGGACAAAAGCCTAGCGGGAGGAGTTCGAGTCCCCCCTCCCCCTATCGGCCCACCGTGAACGCAGTGGAGGATGGCCATCCTTTTGGAGTCCCGAGGTTCGGACTCTACGTCGGGAGCTTGTTCGCTTCTCGTGGGGGGGGGAGGCCCTTAGACCGTAGTACCCTCTCTGGAAGAGGGCCTCAATTTCGTATTTAAGAGCCCGACTGTTGTCGGTCTTATGGCCATGATCTCAATTGAACTGGCAGTAGAACCTCCTATCCATTTTCTTGTTATTGTTGTCAGATCGGAGGGTGTCAGATCTATCCTTCTTCCTCCACCTCCATGAGTATGGCAGGGATACTCGCATTAAGCGGAGTGAACTTCTCAAAACGAGGGATCGGAGGGGGTCGCTGCCCGGATGTATCTTTTTGGATCTTCTTCAGGGCATCAAAATTTTCCATCTTCCTCTTCCCCTTGGTCGGAGACTCTTTCAGGCCTCCTGGGTTGGGAGCTTCTTTGGCTCGGATATACTTCTCACTCCGGAGAAGAGGTTGGAAAAATTAGTGGGTGGCTTCTTAGCCAATGAGGCCTTCAACAAATCAAGTCGGACATTGTGTCGGAAGGCAGCAGTCGCGACCCTCGCATCTAGGGAGGAGATTGATCAGGCCTCGGCTGTAAATCTACGGACATAGTCCGAAAGGGACTCCCCATTTTTCTGCTTAAGGTCTAGCAGGAAAGCGCTCGTCTTCTTAGCCCTGCAACTGGTCAATAAGTGAGTAAGGAAACTCTCTTCAAGCTGATTGAAGGAGAAGATTGAGTTGGGGGCGAGCTTGGAGCACCATTTTCGTGCGGTCCCCCGTAGTGTGGTCGAGAAGGCATGGCAGAGAAAGGGATCTGATGTGCTATGAATCATCATGAGGATTTTGAATCCCTCAATGTGATCAGTAGGATCTGAATCTCCGTTGTATGCCTCAAATGCAGGAGGCTTGAAGCTCCTCTGGATAGAGGCCTCAAGGATGTAGGATGAGAAAGGTGGCCGGAGCGGCCAATACCCTTGGTTAGATTGCCTCCCGTCTTTACCGATCTGGGTGAGGCGATCTTCCATCTCATGAAGATGTTGGACGTCGTCCTCTCGTCCCTCGGATCGGGTCGACTCGTAGGATTCCTCGTTCTTGATCCTCCCAATGTGGGTATTGCCGGTGTGATCGTTCTGAGCCCTACCACGGAGGGCCTGGAGGACTTCGTTTTGAAACTCCTGGAACTCAGCCCTCGTCACATGTCTCCCTTCTCCATGGGCATTTTGAGGTTGGTGATCCTTCAGGGAAAGACTGTGCTCCTTCTCCCGACCCTTGGAAGAGTGACAACTTCGACTAGGAGGATGATTTAAGGGTCTCTTATTTCTTGAGAAGTTAAGGCGATGGTGAAGGTCCTCCTCATTTTGTCGACTACTGAGGACGTTTCGAAGGTCTAAAAATGTTGGATGGTTGACCCGTCGTGTGATCGAGCGAGAGGCACTTGGAGGTGGCCTTTACTGGTGCTCATCCCACGACTGTTGTGAAGCCTGGGTGGCCGGACGACTACGAGACAGACGAGGAGGAGGAGGTGGTGGGGGTCAGCATGACGCCCCGCGGTTGTAGTCTTCTTGGCCTTGGGGGCCATAGGAGAAGATGGCTACGGGGTAGGATCGGAGTCTGAGTATGGATTTGATGTTTCCCACAGATGACACTAATCTGATGCTGCTATTTTTCTATTGTGGGTGCTATAGATGATGAGTTCTTTTTATGGAGAGGAAACTCAGATCTCAATTGTAGATCTGACCTTGATGTGAAGCTATTATGGGTGGGGTGTGTGGATACAGTGACCGCCGAAGACCTGTAAAAAAGTCTGAAACACCGGTAGGACTCTCAGCGAAATACCCTCCGACGATCAAGTTAATAACCAGCGGATTAAATAGGGATTAGGTGGTAAAAATGCGATTACCTCGTAATAATGGAGGTGGGCCTATTTTTATAAGCTAGTGAGAATCTGTTATGGAGAGATATCCTACTGCCTAATTGGATTACGCTGATTAGGGATATGTTGGTGCAGTTAATCCCCTGATCTTAGGGGATTCGATTATTCCGTAATTGAGCAACCATTATTGGCGGGGTGAAGTGAGTTGGTGGGTCTATGGGTGGCCTACGAATTTTCTTCGGGCTTTAGGTTCTCATGTAATTGTTATCTTGTCCCTGCTAACTCGTGATTTGTGCTGGGATCGAACAGCGGAGCTTAGCCATGATTTTTACCCATATCAACTGTCAACCAGTCCTACGTTCAAATTTGTTTAAAATACTAAGCGATATTCAAACCTCGTGAAATTTTATGAACATATTATAGACATATACTGGCACATATAAAAGTTCAAATTCAAATTACATATATTTGGAGAGAAATAATTTTTTGAAGTAAGCATGGTATTCATGACATAATTATAGAATAGGTAATATTTCAATTCTTAACTAGAAATGAGTTTGGATTTATTTAAAATACTAAATGACATCCAAAAATCATGAAATTTTGTGGAGATGTTATAGATACATACGGGATACACATAAAATTTCAGTTTTAGATTCCATCTAGTTAAAGATAAATGATTTTCATTAGTAAGTCCAATATTCATGACATAAATTGTAAAATATTTCCAAGTTAACCTTACCGTAATTGCACACAATTAATTGACAACAATTCACACGTGTTTTAATCAATCTAAGCATGAATACTCATCCAATACAACATATATAGCTTCTTAAACATGCATGCACCCTAGAATATAATTGAAATTAGAGTAGTAAAGTTGTTACCCACCTAGAGAAATATTTAAGGTATTACCTATAAACTAACATATAAAAATATTCAAGGTATTACATAAGACATTATACACAAATGTACAAAGTACCCGTGTATAACACATGCGAGAACATAATTATCATAACTCAAATTTTGCATGATGTTCCATGGAGAGATGAGCACACATGAATACACATGAATATAAGCACAGATGAGCACATGAATAAAATTACTGTGGTATAATTTTAATGTTAAACAAAAGTAACAAAGCTGATAAAATTAAATAAAATTTTATAAATGATTATTTTTGGCCCATAATTTTGTAATGCATTTTTTTGCTTTATACTTTTTGACTGCTAGACTTCTATACAGGTGTTGTAATAAAAATTACATCTTTATTATATAATACTAAAGTATAAATTAATTTTATGCATTCCATCAGTTTTAGAAAAATAGACAATATATAATTATATTTTATTTCAAATTTCTTGTATTGTTTGTAATTTAACAATAATTTTGAAGGGTTTAATTGTAATAGAACTATTTATCCTTTTATGGCTAAAACTTTAAAAAGAATATAGTGCGATAAATAAGTAAATGTAAAAGGCATATATGTAAAAAAAAAAATTTATGCTGATTACTCAAACGGAGAGGTTGGGTCAAAACAGGCGCAAGGGTCATATATATCTCTAAGGATGTGTTTGGAATTTGGAAACAAAGTTAGGTAAAGTTTATTTTTAATGGAGATGGGAATTTGCTAAATTTATTTATCACATATCTACCTCCATTAAAAAAAGCTATCTTAACGTCATTTTTTTTATGTTTGAAAAGTTAGTTAACTCCGTATCTCTAAAATTATAATGGGAGAAGTTCTTAGTGTCATTTGTAAACCATTTGTAAATCTACCAATATGTACAATGCACGTACATAACTAATATGAAAGAGATTTTAGGTTCGAACCCTCCCTATGTCAAATTTTTTATTTTAAAAAAAAATTAAAACATGCTTCGCACGTGTAAATTACTAGTTTTAGAGAATGAGAGAGCAAAGTTTAGCAAACTTTAGAAATGTGAGATTTGAGTGAAATTGAGATAACTGGAGTTATCCCAACTTTTGAGCTTAAAAAAGTGACTCCAAAAAGGTGCTCAAACAATGCAAAGTTAAGATAACTAAAGTTGGAGAGATAACTCTACAAAACTCTAATTTTCACAACTTAACACACCATAATATTTTGAGGTTGACCATAAACCTCAAAAAAATTTCATAAATAGGCATAACTTTTTAAAAAAATATCGTATCCCATATTAAAAAGAGGAATGCCACATCATGCAATGAAAACTTTTTCACTATTTTTTTCTCCGTCCAAACACAAAAATATAGATAATTTTACCTCTTAATTTTTAGGGCTAAGGGCGATATGACACCTAAAGTTTACCTTAATTCCCAAATAGCACAAAAAGTTTTCATAATACCCAAATAGCACCCCAATTTTATATACCAAACAACACTTCTATTAATTTTTGAACGGCATGATGGTTAAAAGACCAAATATCCCGTTTCAGTTCTTCTTTTAATTCCTATTGTTCTCTTCTTCTTCAACTTCATTTTCAAGTTTATCTTTAAATTTTTGTGAATTACAAGAAGTTGTGTAACTCTCGTTTCCATCTTTTCCTTTTTTGATCCATTGTAATCTATTTTTTTTGTAATTTGAATTATATTCTATCTTTCGTTTATCGTCTCGAATAATTTTGGTTCTAATTTTTTTCATGAACTATCATTGATCTCCGTTTAATTATTCGAATCTTATTTTTCCAAATTTGAATTTTCTCCTCCTTGCTGGACTATTTTTCGTGATATTCTTATTCTTGTTGGATTGATGATTATCTGATTAGTTGATCGATATTAATCTGTTATTGTAACCCAATAGCTTTCTTATTGAATCCCAAGCCCTTTAACCCGCAACCCATTAACCCAACATCTCTAGTACTCTATATATACCAACCTATCCCCTAACCCTAATTACCACTTAGTCTAATCCCCCACATACAGTCGCATATTCAACCTCCACTATTCATCCCCTACCTCCCTCCATCCGCCCTCGTCTCTGTCACGACCGCCTCTCTGGCCATCCCCATCGCCATTTCCTCCCCGAGCCTCTCCCCATAATCTTCTTCCTCTGTTCAATCACCGTCGCTGCTTCCCCTATTTCCTCTGACCTCCAACCGAACCCTTCGAAGTCCACCGCCTCAGCCTCCTACTCCCGAGCCTCTCCTTCACCCCGCCTGCGTCGAGCCGCCTACCAAACTCTACCTCCGTCATCCTTTCCTTCACCCCATCGAACCCCCCCTGCATCCCCCCATCGCCTTTGACTGCTACCTCCTCCCTCCTCGTCGCCAGTCAGCCACCACAACCACCCACCGCAACACCACATTGCCACAGTCGACTGCACCATCCCACTCCCCCATCCTCGTCGCCAACAGTGTAACATCCTAAAATTTTTATTTATAAGAGTTTGGAATTTTACGTGTTTTGCACGTATAAAGTCATTTCTATATTTCTAGAGAAAATTATTTCTTTATAGCACGAACAAGTAAATTATTCTCTTTATTTCCTAAAAGAACTATTTTTAAAGCCTAATTAAATCCTAGGCTTAATTATCTCTTTTTAGCCCATTATAATTAATTTATTAATTAATTCACTAGAGTCCATGGTCTTTTGGCCCATTAGTGAGCCCATTTAAATTAATTTCTCTTTTAATTAACCAAACTTGTAGTGTAGACCAATTTAGTAAATAATTAATTAAAATTGCATGAATAAATTTTGGTAGGGGTACTAGTTTGCATGTGCATTGCACTTGCACGTGCAAATGCACCATGGGAGTAGGCCGGGTTGTATCAAAGAGAGAGGGAGAGGTGGATGAAGTGGGGTGGTGTGTAACGCCCCGAATTCCAAATAAGGTTGAATTCGAGATTTCACAGAATCTTTACTTCACTTCGTACAATTTTACAAGGAAATTTAAAAACTTTTTCCACAATATCAGAGTTACATTGCACTTTGTTTACACAGCGGAAGAATAAAAGATTACAACATGGAAAACAAATATAACTTGTACACCATTATCAAAATGAATCATCGATTGCATCATATTAGCTTTATTCCTTCAAGAATAGTCAATTACCTGCATATCAATCTGTGAACACGTCAGTTACTTACAACTGACGAAATGTTATACTCGGTTATCTTCTCTATGTCGTACATATAACGATCTACATACTTTAACAAACCCAAACATCTTGAAATGAAATAAAGTGTTAAAAATGATTATTCTAAACATGTAAGTGTATGTCATGCCTTAATGCCTAATGCACATATTTTTATTCTAGGATGACAGTAATGCACACTTGTTCGGATTCTATACATCCCATACTACATAGGTCCGAGGGCAAGCGCCTACATACTCCACAATAAAGGGCTTGATACATCGCCATGATAACTACCCGGTAATAAAACAAGATTTAGATCATTCCACGAATATGGGTCCCAGCGCGACGGCTATTATAACGGTTCCCTCATTGTACGAATCATCCCGTAAGTGCCTAACTCTTAAATTCAAGACATGATTTATCTTTCAAGCCTAGAATCAGTTTTACTTCTTGCCGGATTTGTTCACAAAAAAAATACGGGATCGCCCGACGGCATTATCTCAAAATCAAGTCTCAAAATCTTTCTTTCAATATTGCCGGTAACCGAGGTCTTACTAATTCTTAATCATAATTTTCATGTTCAAGAATCATGGGTATTCACACCCTTTAATAAGCATGTCTTAAGCCTAGATAACTTCATCTTTAAAAAAATGATTATAGTCTCGACACTATCCATGATCTAGTTGTTTATTCATATTCATTTCAAACAATCATTACTTTCAAGTACACAAATTTTATCACATGAATTGTTATGACAATTCTAAATTATCACAATGTTTCACTTCTCTTTAAAAATATTCCTTAAAGTATAATTCTCTTTAAAAATCACTTCAAAAAAATAATACTTTGTTTTTCTTCACTACAAAGTTCCATATTCAAAATTTCATTTCTCTTTATATCTCAAAAATAAAAGAAAACATTCTCGATATTTTCCATTTTATTTCATATCAATAGTTAAGTTTATATCTAAAGTTTTCCATATTAAAATCTTCACGTATACGAAGAAAAGAGACTCAATTAAAAGAAATCAAAATGGGTGCTCGGGTTTCGAACCCAAGCCCAACTTGACCAGCTTACATAATCATCCATCATCACTTCCATCATCACTTTCAAAATGACAGCTTGGAGTGATGTGTTATTATAATATAAGCATATAAGCATCATCACAGAGTATATGAAAAGTCTTGTAAACAGTGAATCAATAATTATATAGCTGAAGTTTGAATAGTATGACAATAATTAGCTATAAATAAAAGTCCATGTTTCCATATATATGTATATATAGATAGATAGATAGATAGATAGATAGATATATAGAGAGAGAAAGAGAGATAAATAAATAAGTTGTTTTGGGGGAAAACTTTTGGGGGAAAAATGTGTTTTGTGAGGTTAGATCTGGGCCTTTGATTTTGGGGGAAATTGAATGTGAGCCACTTGATAGCTTTCTTTGTGTTTTATTATATAGATAAGCATATAAGCATCATCACATCAACACTTAAAACAAGAAATGTTATTTACGCAACATTCATAATTAAACTCGTGAAGACCAGGCCTAGTGCGTTACCCATTCTGTTGTTACTTCAAAATTGTTTTTTTTTATCTTAGTTACTTCAGAATTGTTGTATTTTCAACATTAATCTTATTTGGAATTTATTTACGTGAAGTACGTTGTGCAAAAATGAAGATGGTATCAACATTTAATTAAAAGCATATTGTATCTCTTACAAAAAATATAATTCTATGTGTATCAATTCATGACAAAATTTTACTTGATCATTTCTTTTCTCATTGCTAATTTGCATGATATGAGTCAATTTACTTAACATGACTTATTTTACTTTTATTCATGCTACACACAATCAAAATTTCTCATTTGTTATCTCTAGCATGCATAATTCTAAAAATTAGAAAGTATGAGAACACCCACCTTAATTTGAAGATTGAAAACTACAAAGAAAAATAGCTCCTTCTTGCTCCTAGCTCCACAAGCACTTCTTGCTTCTAGCAAAGCTTCCTCTCCTAGCTATGACTTCTCCTCCTAGCACTTTCTCCAAGCAAAAGAACTCTCACTCTCTTTCGTTTCTTTCTTTCTCTTTTGATTGTGTTTTTGGTGCAAAAAAAATGTAGGAATAAGCCATTATGCATAAATTCACACCTAATAACTCTCCTAATTAACTCTTACAACCCTTCACCTCCTAAACTCCTAAAACCTACAACCCTTCATCTTTCCAACTCTTCATATTTGCAACTCCTATAACCTCCAACCCTTCTCATCCCCTCCTAGCCAAACCCGGCCAACCTAGGGTTCAAAACCGGCCACCTATTGTGCATACATACATGCACAAATGCACAACCAATTTTAATACAATCTATAACTTTAAATGTGTACTAACATTTGTAACTTGTTATGTATTAGTGCACACTTAACTTTGTTTGAGATTTTAATAGTGGACTTGCTTAATGGGCTCATCAATTAATTAATTAATTTAATTATCTAGTGGGCTCTTCTCCTAATGGGCTAGATTCTAATCTTTTGGTCCATGGATTAACTAAAAAGGCTAAATAAGTTATGCATGCTAAATTAGATAATGAGAGTAATAAAATGAGAATAAAAATTTGCATGCGCATCATACTTGCAAAATAAAAATGCATATTACTCAAAATAGGGAAAAATAAATTTTCATTTTATACACGAAAAAAATAAATAACCAATATACCTAGAAATATCACACTTTGATGGAAAAATATATAATTGATGCGTGTATCAAAAACACATAACAAGCACGTAAAATACAGAGATTAAAATATTATATTTTAGTTGACACAAATAAGATAAAACCAATATGGAAAATCCATAAATAGTCGGCAATCAAAATGTGTAGTGAAAACACGTTACAAAATATACGTGCGTAACACACAATGAAAAAAATGTTATTTCTAATTTTGCGGGGTGTTACATGGTGGTTGCTCCATCATGGGTAGTTGCTACAACTCCCTAATTCATCTTGGCCTTTGATCCTTAACCATTTGGACTAATCCTAGCCCTCCATTTGCACTCCAAATTAGTATAAATACCCCTCTCATTCACTCACTTTTACACTTGAAAAAGAATTGAAAAAGAAAGAAAGAAAGACAAGATTGAGAGTAAAAGATTAGGAGAGTTGTGAGTCAAAAGATTGTGTGCTAGTGTGTGTGTTCTTCATCCTAGAAGTGGTCGGTTTTTCTTCAAGAAGCAAGGGGAGGCTCGGGTTGCATACCAACTAGGAGGAGAAGTCAATTGGTGGCTCGATCTTGGAGCAGGAGGCTTCACCTGTTCATTCTAGGAGATCCTTTAGGAGTTCTTGTTGTTTTTCTCTCCATTAGAGGTGGGCAATTTTATCCAACTTCTAAGTAGTTACCATGCTAGGTTTATGTGTGTGATCCTGCTAAAATAAACAAGAAAAACAAAATATTACTTTATGTTAGTACTATGTTTAAGGAGAAAATGAACCCATGTGAAATTGCATGAAATAAGTAGTAAAATTGATTGAATGATGTGAATAGAAATATTGTGGTGATAACTTGATAATATGCTTGTTTGCTAATTAAGAAAATATGAATCTTTATGTTGAGTTATTCATGAACGTGGAAAAGTGCAATATGAAAAAATGTGTTGTTTTTATGTTATGAAATATGAGAAAATCTCCATGATTATGAAAGTAGATTAATTAAACAATCATACATGTTTATTGTTAGTAAGATTGATACAAAAATTTCCAAATTTACATGTTGTTTTGTTGGAAAGAAAGAAGAAATGAACATTTTGTAGTTAGGACTAAGTTAAGAAAAAGATTGGTTTTTATTGATGGAAGAAGAAAATGAGGAAAACATTAGTTTAATAAAGAGTATCCCATTTGAGAATTATCAAACTAAAATTTTCTCCTTGAAAAGAAAAAATTAAGAGGACATAAAGCTTTTTGTGACCAATTTTGTACAAATAAAAGAATAGACTTTTATATGGGAAAAATGAGAGTTAAATGGTTTTTTTAAAAATCTTAAGTTACTATATAAATTCCAAATTTCAGATTTTAGTTGCAGAACAGTCGACTGGCTATGCATTAATAGTTGACTGTCATGACTATTTAGTTCTTCAAGTTTTAATCCTCGCAGAACAGTCGAGCGACTATGCTTTAACAGTCGACTATCCTGACTATTTAGTTCTTCGAGTTTTAATTCTCGCGGAGCAGTCGACCGACTATGCGTTAATAGTCAACTGTCCTGACTATTTAGTTTTCAAGTTTTAATCCTCGCCGAACAGTCGACCGATTCTACTTTAACAGTTGACTTCCCTGACTGTTGAGTTTTCGAGTTTTAAATGTCTTTAAATAAAGAAATAAATGTATTGTTTAAAAGAGTTTTGAAAAGAGATTTTTTTTGACAATGGGGAAATCAAAAGTGTGAATTTTAGATTTTGTATTGATAAGAGAATTATGTGGAAATAATGAATTATGAATGTGACAAATGAAATTAATTCTATGCATAAAATCGTACATGAAAGTGAAATCAAATATCATGATGAATTATAAAAGGTCTTATG
Source organism: Hemerocallis citrina (assembly GCA_017893485.1). Lineage (NCBI taxonomy): Eukaryota > Viridiplantae > Streptophyta > Magnoliopsida > Asparagales > Asphodelaceae > Hemerocallis > Hemerocallis citrina. The sequence continues at coordinate 14,683,920 of CM030360.1, forward strand.
AATATGAATACACAAATGCTATGAACATGAAATAGAATTGAAAGCTAGAGGGTAGCTAAGCCTTATACCAGCATTGAAAGATGTTTTTGAGATAAGTTATTGAAAGGAAAAGACCAAGTTTGGTCATACTGTTGATTGATGTTTCAGACCGGTATAGAGGATGTGCTAACTCTAGGGGATTGATTTTATTCATGATTCAAAGAATTAAGGACTAGACACATAGTGGTGATGTGATGAAAGTGAGAGATAAACACGAGTATGAGGGCCATCGGATTGGCGGCGTGAGAATGATTCACAGATTGCCTGCTTGATGCGTCATGACAAGGCGTGAGCACTACTCTAGAATTATCGTCCTGGTGGCGACGCTTGTGGGGTGTTTGGTGACTACGGGTGGTGCCATCGTTCCACGACGGAGGCTGAATTATCCATAGATTGCCTGCATGATGCATCATGGCAGTGCGTGAAATTCCCCTCCAGATTATCTGGACATGGGTTCGTAATTCATAGAACATCTAGGATACTTACTGTAGTTACCGTAGTAGTTTAAGTCATGACGAGGGACTGAAACCTACAAGATAAAGTATGATTAAGGGCTTGCCCTCAGACCTATGTAGTATGGGATGCATAGAATCCGAACAAGTGCGCATTAGTGTCATATAATATAAACAACTGCATTAAGGATTAAGTGCACAACACAACACGACATCTATAGGATAGTCCCAGTAGTTTGCTTGTGATAAGTATGTGCTTTCTAAGTAGGAGAAAATTGATGTATTATATCCTTGCGTCAGTTGAGAACTGACGAGCCCACAGTTTCTATGCAGGATAAAGAGATTGACAAGATTAAAGTACGCATGCTGCTTAAAGAATGTTTCAGGTGTTGTACAGTTTATTCATGTAATTATTGTAAATTTCTTCCGCTATTTGAATGTATTTTAAGATGTAACTCTGATGTAATAAAAGTTTTAATTTCCTTGTAAAATTGTATGAAGAGAAGTGAAAAGATCATGTGGAACTTCGAATTCAGTCTGTTTTGGAATTCGGGGTGTTACAAACAGCTCCTACACCGCCACCCTACCCCAAACTTCTCCTTCCTTTGTTTTGGTGCCAAAACCACTTGCTGCATCCGTCGACCATCGACTCCCCGTCGCTGCCCCTGCCTTCGTCTATTGCTCGACCACTTTCCTTCAGTCACCGCTCCGCAACCCCCCTACGGCCACGCCAGCGATCACCGACCCTGTCATCTCTTTGCCTGGACGCTCTCGGATATACCAGGAATCTCAGAGGACCTTATCATGCACCGAATGAGCATCCACCCGGATTCAAAGCCCGTCCAGTAGAAGCACCACAAATTTGCCCCGTTTGTGAGACCTTTTTGACCCAGTATTTGACAATGAATTTTATAACTTTCGAACTAAAATTGTAGTCCTGTGTTTCTAGTTTCTAGAACATCTAAAATATTTGAATTTTAAGTTTTATTGCAAGCATGCTGAGCACTTAAGGTAGTCTTGCAGACATTGAGGGAACATCAGCTCTATGAGAAGCTAAGCAAGTGCGAGTTTTGGCTAGACCAGGTTGCCTTTCTGAGGCATATTATTTCCGGTGATGGATTTTCTGTCGATCCGTCCAAGATGACTGCAGTTAAGGTTTGGCTGACGCCGAAGTCAGTATTATATGTTCAAAGTTTCCGTGGACTAGCAGGTAACTACAGGAAGTTTGTTCAGGATTTTTCGAAGATTGCCGGGTCATTGACCAAGTTGACCAGGAAGATCAGAAGTTTATGTGGGACAAGTTCTGTGATAGGGCCTTCGCTGAGTTGAAGAATCGGTTGACATCAGCACTGGTGTTGACCATACCAGATGGATCAGGAAGTTTCGTAATTCAGTGTGATGCTTCATGCAGAGGTTTAGGTGCTGTGCTGATGCAGCGAGGCAAGGTTGTCGCTTATGCATCTAGGCAGTTGAGGCCGCATGAGAAGAATTACCTCACACATGACTTGAAGCTTGCAGCTGTGATTTTTGCCTTGAAGCTTTAGACACATTACTTACTTGGAGACCGAGTGGAGATTTTTACTGACCACAAAAGCCTCAAGTACGTATTCACTTAGAAGGAGCTGAATATGAGACAGAGACGATGGTTGGAATTGATGGCAGATTATGATATTAATTTGCAGTATCATCCTAGCAAGATTAATTTGGTACCTGATGCTTTGAGCAGAAGATTGGTTGCTATGGTTCTAATTGAGCAAGAAGAGCTTTTGGAAGACATGAGGAGGTTAGATTTGGAAGTAATTTTTCCTGGTGCCAAGCAGAGTTGTATGCTGCTTCAACTACAGTCGTCATTGGTGGACCAGATTAAGGAGGCACAGTCAGGTGATGAGCAATTACAGAAGTTTCGAGTTGAAGTTAAGGCAGGATCAAGGACTGATTTGGTTATTCATGAGGATGGATCTCTCCGCTTTGGGGCCCGCCTATGTGTTCCGAAGGGGGAAGTCAGGCAGAAGCTGCTCGAGGAAGCTCATCGCTTGCCCTATTCTATTCATCTCGGTGGTACAAAGATGTATCAGGATCTGAAGTTGCATTTTTGGTGGTATGGTATGAAGAGAGCTGTGGCGAGATTTGTTTCACAGTGTTTGATTTTCCAACAGGCGAAGGCAGAACATCAGAAGACTGCTGGACTTCTCTAACCTCTTCCTATTCCGGAGTGGAAATAGGAGAACATCATGATGGACTTTTTGATTGCTTTGCCGAGAAGTTCCAAGGTTCACAATGCCATCTGGGTAATTGTGGACTAGTTGACGAAGAGTGCTCATTTTATTTCCTTCAGAGTGGGCCAGTCTACGGAGATCCTTGCAGAGATGTATATGCAGGAGATGCAGAGATGTATATGCAGGAGATTGTCAAATTGCATGGGGTCCCTGTCAGTATTGTATCAGACAGAGACACTAGATTCAGATCTCAGTTCTGAAAAAGTCTTCAAGGCAGTCTTGGGAGCAAGCTGAACTACAGTACTACGTTTTATCTACAGACAGATGGGCAATCGAATAGGACTATTCAGACATTGGAAGATGTTGCGGTCATGCGTTCTTTGGTTTGGAGGATCTTGGGAAGATCATCTATACTTTGTGGAGTTTTCGTTCAACAATAACTACCAAGCAAGTCTTAAGTCAGCTCTGTACGAAGCTTTGTATGGTCGGAAGTGTAGATCACCAGTGTGCTGGGATGACATTGGTGAGAAGAAGCTTTTGGGGCCAGAGTTGATCATAAAGACTGTTGATGCTGTGGCACAGATCAGGAAGCATCTACAGGTGGTTCAGGACAGGCAGAGAAAATGGGCAAATGTTCATAAGAGGTCATTGGAATTTGAAGTGGGTGGTCATGTGTAATGTGTTCCTCAAGGTATCACCAAGGAAGGGTGTTATCTGGTTTAGAGGCGGGGGCAAGCTAAACCATAGATTCATTGGCCCGTTTGATGTTGTGGAGCGAGTAGGAAAGGTAGCCTATAGACTTGCGTTGCTGTCAGCTCTATCTGGAGTACATGATGTTTTTCATGTCTCCCAACTCAGGAGGTATATCAGGGATGACAGTCATGTTATCGACTACTTCGAGTTTTTTGTTCAGCCCAATCTGTCGACATTCGTCCAGTTTCGATCTTGGACCGACGGGAGAAGGTTTTGAAGAACAAGGTCATCAGATTGGTTCGAGTTGCTTGGAATCCTCACTCGCCGGGTGAGTCGATTTGGGAACTTGAGGAAGAGATTCTAAAGAAGTTTCCCCATCTTTTTGTGTAGTCCTTTTTTTCTTTCTTGGGGGTTATCCTATTGCCACTTGAATAAATTTCTAAGACAAAATTTTATGGTAAGGTGGGTAGGATTGTAACTCCCATTTTCATCTTTTCCCTTTTTGATCCATTGTTTATTGTTATCTTTTTTATTTTATTTGTAATTTGAATTATATTTTCATTTTCGTTTATCGTCTCGAATTATTTTGGTTCTAATTTTGTTCATGAACTATCATTGATCTCCATTTAATTATTCGAATCATATTTTCCCAATTTAAATTTTCTCTTCTCCTTGTTGGACTATTTTTCATGATGATCTTATTCTTGTTGGATTGATGATTATCTGATTAGTTGATCCATATTAATCTATTATTGTAACCCAATAGGCTTCTTATTGGATCCCAAACCCTTTAACCCGCAACCTATTAACCCAACATCTCTAATACTCTATATATACTAGCCTAGCCCTATCCCTAATTACCACTTAATCTAATCCCCACATACAGCCACATATTCAACCTCCACTGTTCATCCCCTACCTCCCTCCATCCGCCCTCGTCCCTGTCACGACTGCCTCTCCGGCCATCCCCATCGCTATTGCCTCCCCGAGCCTCTCCCCATCATCTTCTTCCTCTATTCAATCACCCCCGCCGTTTCCCCTGTTTCCTCTGACCTCCAACCGAACCCATCGAAGTCCACCGCCTCAACCTCCCGCTCTCGAGCCTCTCCCTCACCCCGCTGTGTCAAGCCGCACACCAAGCTCGACCTCCGTCATCCTCTCCCTCACCCCATTAAACCCCCCTGCATCCCCCTCATTGCCTTCCACTGCTACCTCCTCCCTCCTCATCGCTAGTCAGCCACCACAACCACCCACCGCAACACCACATTACCACTGTCCACTGCTCCATCCCACTCCCCTATCCTCATCGCCAATAGCTCCTACACCGCCACCCTACCCCCGAACTTCTCCTTCCTCTGTTTTCGCACCAAAACCCCTGCCTTCGTCCACTGCTCGACCACCTTCCCTCATTCGCTGCTCCGCAATCCCCCTGAGGCCACGCCAGCGATCACCGCCCTTGTGCATCGCTGTCGAAACCGAAGCCCTGCCATTGCCGTTACTGCTCTGCTGTTTGCTATTTGGGATTAAGGATTTGCTGTTTGCTATTTGGATTCGAAGCTGCCTTGCCATTACTGTGTTTGCTGTTTGGAGAGCTCGCCATTTGTTGTTCTGCCATCTTGTTGTTTCTGTTGTATTGTGCACGTAATACACGTGCATCATTGACGCGGGATCCTATTCTCATTATTCTATTATTCGAATTAATCACTGGTATAAAGGCAGGTAACTTTTCTCCCTCGAATCACTATTGAATCGTATTCGAGATTTTGTTGAATTTCTGCAAGTAGATCCTAATTGTTCATCATATTGTTATATTGTTATCTTCTGTCGAGTATATTGAGGATTTACACGAGCTAACCCAAGATATTCTTGACTTCGTGCCATCATTGACTCTAGAATATCAAATTCTTCATGCATTCATGTAATATTAATAATAGAAATTATTCATGCGTAACACCGCTCAAATAAACTAGTGTAGAATTGGTCATTAGGTTGTTGTGTTTGAATGATTGATTGATGCCTCACTGATGTTAAATTAGTGTATGGATGTATTCTTCATTGTGTTTACCCCACTATTGTGTCTACTACACAGAATATAAGATTTGTTAACTATTGAATCGAAGTTTACCATGATTAGATTGCCTTTTTATGTCGAACCCTAATTTCTCACTGTCTGCCAGGAATTTGTGAGACATTTTTAACCCAGTATTTGACATAAAAAATTATAACTTTCTGAACGAAAATTGTAGCCCTGTGTTTCTAGTTTCCAGAAAATAATATTTGAATTCTGAGTTTTATTGCAAAAGTTATGGTGATTTTACTGCTGCCGCATTTTTACTTCCAGAATTCCTGATTCATGTATCTCTTTATGTTTAAGTTATTAAAAAGCTCAGTTAATGTTAGAATATTGCCTTAATAATTTCCAAATTTTTAGTTAAAATAATTAGGCACTTAATGAATATTTTTTATGAATTTAAAATTGGGCTTTTACTGGTTTTACAAATATAACAACTTGATGTCGATTTTCAGTCAGAACGTGTAATCTGTAAAGAATGATGTAATTCACCTATCTATTGTTATTGGATTTCGTATTTTAAATATACGTTGGAACCAGGCATGAGTCTACTTTCTAAAACTTCTGACGGATCCAGTTTTGGATTTCTGTAGTAGCAGGAAACTTGATTTTAGTACAGAAACCTACTGCTGTCTAGAATTGTATTTCCATATTTTCTTATTATAATTGTATATATACCATTATATTGAGTGGATTGAAGTGTCTAAATTGCATTGTATGATCCCAATATGCTATTGTCACCATTCTAATTGTCCCATTCTAATTGATCGTTCTATTGTTACTTCTATTGATACATCGTTATCGAATTTATCTAAATTGCATAATGTATTGATTGCATCGATAAATGTTTAACAAGTTTGGTTTAAGGGTTGACTTAAGTAACGGACAATATAGAGACTGTACTCGGGGAGGGGGCCCGTGTTTCCCCAAAATATTGTTTTGACTAGTGTTTATCGATTGATTGTTGGATTATTAACCGCAGTATCCCAGTTCATCGTGTATCATTTTAGTGTTATCGTGCCGACTAGTGTGCAACGGAGTTGCTATCGTTTTAGTGTTATCGTGCCGAATACATGAACTATATAGTCTACCACTAGAGTCTAAACGACATTGATTATATGCATCGAACATGTGGTATGAGACGCAGTAGTATATGCATTAGTTAGGCTAAAAATTAATAGACTTAAGAATTGACACAATATTGACACTACATGTTGAACATCGTCATTGCTATTGATATTGAACATTGTTTAAGTGATATTAACATCAACCATTGAGCATTGACATCGAATATTGAAATATAGTTTATTGTTATACCATCGCATTGTTATCAATGATATTGATTATTTCTATCATCCATTGTTATTGATTCCTGTTGCTTTGTCGAATTCATTGTTATACCGTATTTCCATTGTTCATTATTTTCTCAACCTGCTATCCATGACTTGCTTTAAGGACAATTTTTCTCCTCTTTTTAGATGAGGTATTCACAGGTGATCAAAGAGAGTTACCTGCAGAACTTGGAGAACAGACTTTCTGAGGATTTATTGCTTTCTAGATTGATCTTATTTTATTGGACTTCTTGTATTGAGTTTTATTTAAACATTGTATTATGGGCTTTTGACCCGGAGATTGTTATTTGTTTCTAGACGTTGGATTATCGTATTTGGTCATTTCATGTTTTATTCCAAGTATTGCTATTCATGTGATTGTTCTTATTGCATGCGTGGTTGTATTTATATTGTTATATTGTTGAGTTGAACAATAACAGCTTATGGATGATGCAAGTTATTTGCTGGGCCAATGTCACGCACTTGTGTTCCGTATTTTTGGGAAGCCGGACGTGACAAGTTGATGGTGGTAGGTTTTCTTGATGGAGAGCTTTATTGATTTGGTGGTGTTTGAAGGTGATGGTGATGAGTTTCGGGGATGGGAGAGATGGTGGTCGGTGGTGGAGATGAAGGTGATGGTGATGGGTTTTCTTGATGAAGAGCTTTAATTAATCTCTTTTCTTATTTTGATTTGGATTTTTTTAAACAAAATTTGGTGGTGTTGAAGGTGATGGTGATGGGTTTTGGGGATGGAGGAAATGGTGGTCAGTGGTAAAGAAATGAAGGGGATTGTGATGGGTGGGTGATGGGAATAAAAATCACGTTCAATTAGGACCGTACGATCTTTGCATGAATATTAAAGACCCCGAAAGGCCAAACAGTTCTCTCATAGAAACCACAGGGCAAAAATAATAACATAGGCCAACGTCAGGCCCACAATCAGAAATTGCAACCCAATTATGGGGAATTGACCAGCCATATGTGGTTGGCAGTTAGATCGCCCGAAAAGGGAAGTGATTAACGATTCAGATTCTTAATCAAAGGGATCAGTTCAAATAAATTAAGGGATTCCCCCCAAACTAGTCCTATACAGGGCTATAAATATAGACATCCCTTCTCAGTTACCAGGTAATCACAATTTCAGTAATTAAAACACAACTTTGACTTCGGGTTACTGACTTGATTGTCAGAGAGTCTGTTGCCAGGATCACCCCCCGATGTTTCAGATTGTCCTTGCAGGTCTCCGGCGGAACGTCATCCAGTGCAACCACCATAACCTCCACCAAAATCCACAAATACTAGACTCACATCTGGATCTGATAGAGGGCTGAGATGTAAGATTTCCACAAAAATACAAAAACTCATTATATGTTTCTCTCACACTAAAAAAAACATCAGATTGGCACTGTCTGTGGGAATGGCACAAATCCAGCCTCCTACTCAGATCTCTCATCCTAGGAGCCTCCACTTAACATGGCTCCAAAAGCAAAGAAGGGGCGGCCTTGAGTTTTCAGGTGGACCTCCTGCCTCCTCCTATGTTGAACTCGTCCCGAGGCAGAGCAGCCACTCATGGATCGCAACGACTATGCTCTGAACGAAGGCAGGGGTCTGCCTCTCACTCAGCCGAACGGAGAGCCGACCATCCTGCAGGGTCAGATATTCGAAACCTCATTAACAATCGGCAGTAGGAGGAAAACCTTCGTCACCGCATCAAGTTCAGCCGCTCCTAAAAGGGGGGAACTCATTCGAAGTGCCAACAAAGCCACAGCAATCACCCCCCCCCCCCCCCCCCCGATGGGCAGATCGAAGCCTTTCTCCTGTGGATCGGTGCGCCCCAAAGGCAGACCGGGAGGAAGGAGGCCCGGTGACTAGGGCTGAGTTTCAGGATTTAAAGAATGAGGTTTTGCAATCCCTCTGGGGTAGATCCATGAACGACCATAGTACGGAAAACCTGCTTGTTGGTCCAGTCGAAAATGAAGAGTCCTACGAGCAACCCGATCCGAGGGACGAGAAGTAGTTGTCCTGAAGTCACTACAGGAAATAGAAGACTGACTCGCCCGCATAGGGGAAGATGGGAAGCAGTCAAACAGGGGATACCTCCTTGTCCAGAATAGGTGAGAGAACGTTAAGGCATTCATATCCACCACTAACATTCCTCCTAAACAAATGACATATGCATGCAACAAGATAAATCACTGATGATGAAATTTGCCAACCTAATAAGTTTGGTCCACCTCTTTAAGCTATGGATTTTCCGAAGCAACGCACCTGAGTTTGGTCCACCTCTAATCATTTTCTTCCCTCAAGGGAGCTAGCATGGACTAGGGTGTTTCTTAAATGAGCATGTGTACAATGAAAGTCGACAAATAATGAATCATTGAACATGGTATTTATTCCGGTTATTCATGATAATTAATTATGAATGATATATTATTTAAATTGTGCTAGTTACTTCTATGAACCCAAGACCCGGTCATCTAAATTTATTCATATAAGCCTATCCTATGGTGATCAAGCATAAAATAAACTCAAAAGATTGAATAAAATAAGAATAATTTCAAATCATTATATGAATATCTTGCAAACACACACATAACATTGCTTAAAAGTCATGGCTAGGGATTCAACTAAGCCCTAACAATAGAGTTAGTTACTCATGAAAATACAAATCTTCACCATGAATAAAGAATACAATACAAGAAGTAGGGAATAGAATTAAAAACTCCTGACGGAAGTTTCATCATTCGATTCCTCTCTTCGAGTTGTGTCGCCTCCAAGCAACCAATTCTTCAGATCTAATAATCACCATAGAGTTCACATAAGCCTCTATATATAGAACCCAAAGAAACCCGAAAATGATAAACACAATTACAGCCAAATACCTGAAACTCGCAACCCAAATTTCCTGTTCTCGGATTTCTATACACAGCTGCAGTAAAATGAACTTTTTTGGCTCTACAGAACTCCGTTTGTGACATGTGACCACTCATATCGAAGAAGACTTGAAGACCGGCATCTTTGATTTAGAACAAAACTTGAGATTCGTCATATTCTAAGTCAAAACAACTCTGAAAATTATTAATTGGTTGATTACTGGTTGATTTTCTTCTCATTGCTTTGTTTCATCTCTTTGTCCATCTCCAAGTTCTTCGTGCTATGTGTATTTGAGTCCATAGATCTTACTGGCTTCTTTCTTTGTCTTTTGAATGCTTAGAATCCTTCTTTTGCTACTCTTGGTCGTTTTATCTACAAACGAAGATACTATCATTAATCATTATATTTTAGAGAGGTTGAGCGCTAAAATTATAAAGTTTGAAGGGATAAAATATAAACATTTAAGATCTAACAAATAGCCCCTAACTCCATCTACTCTTTCGACCAGCTCGAGGAGAACTTCGTAACCAACTTCGTGACCAGCCACAAAGCAGATAAGATGAACACCTCCTTGCTCCATTTGAGGCAGAAAGACTGAGAGGCACTCCAGGACTTCGTCCAAAGGTTTACAGCAGAGGCTCGGCCTATTCCGTCCCTTAACACCGGGGTCATGGCAGATGCAGGCAAAACATCCGGCAAGACCTTCTGAAGACCTCTCTAGCTAAGATGCCTCCCACAGACTTTTCAGACCTCTTTCTCTGAAGTTAGAAGTATATTCGGGCCGAGGAGACTCTACATCCTAAGGACGAAAGGAATCTCCGCCAAAGGGTAAAAAGAAGTTGGATAGCGCTGATGCCCCTAAAAAGTCTCAGAAGGAGACCTCAGGCCAGAGGTGACCTCCCCTGCGCTGCAGTTCAGAAAGTTTACCATGCTCAATGCTAGTGTCTCCGTGATAGTGATGGTGGTGGAGGAAGATGGGCTAATCCGACACCCCCCTCGGAAGAATACCCCCAACAAAAAGAGGGATAAAAGGTTTTGGTGATGTTCACCGGGATCACGGTCATGTGATCGACGACTGTCGGGTTCTGAATGATGAGATCGAAGCTTTAATTAGAAGGGGCTGCTTGTCTAAGTTCACCCTAAAGGACCACAGGCCCCTCCACAGGGGCCAATAAGCTTTCAGATAAAGACTTCGAACCTTATGAGTCTGAGGGAATGACTATTCTCCACTCCATACATGGAGGACCGATGGGGGAAACTCTAACTCCTCCTGGAAGGCATTTTTCCCAGAGATCAACTCGGTTCACAATTTCCCTCTCCCAAAGGCCCGGGGTTACTCGTCTCTTTCTTGGACGAGGACCTCAAGAGAATTTTTAGTCCTCACTACGATGTCTTGGTGATCATTCTCAGTTTGGAAAACCATGAAATTCTTCGTATCCTCGCCGACAACAGTAGTTCGGTTAACATCCTATTCCTAGCCGCATTTGAGGGGCTGAAATTTTCCCAGGACAGGCTTAAGCTGACCGGCTATACACTTCATGGTTACTCTAGAGCCCCAGTCCAGATTGAAGGGATCATCACCCTCGACGTAATCATGGGGTAGTCCCCCGCCATATTCGGATGCCCCTGTCTTGCGTCCCTCTAAGCCGTGGCCTTGGCCTACCACATGAAAATGAAGTTCCCCACAAGTTCCGAGGTAGGAGTTGTGAAAGGTAGTCAGGAAGTAGACCGAGCATGCTATACCACAATGCTAGGGGCCTTCAACTCCCCCCTCGATGCAGTGGAGCTCCCTTCCAATAGAAACACTATCAGCTTCGAACAAGCTGATGAGTTGGAAGAATTCCCCTTCTTGGAGGAAGACCCGACCAAAAGGTTCCTGATAAGCAAGGCATTGCACATCGAGCTGGAAAAAAAGATTATCACCTGCATTCACAGAAACCGAGGCATGTTCACTTGGCCAACCTCCGGGCATTTTTGAAGATCTGCTAAAGCATAAGCTAAGCTTCGATCCGAAGGTGAAACCGGTCAAACAGAGGTGCCGAAAGCTCACCCCAGACAGACAACAAGCTATGAAAGATGAAGTCAATAACTCCTCGTTGCCCACTTCATCTATAAAGTTAACTACCCAGAGTTGTTGGCGAATGTCGTAATGGTAAAGAAGACGAATAGGAAGTAGAGGACCTGTATTGATTTTACCTACTTTAATAAGGCATGCCCAAAAGATCCTTTCCCTCTTCTATTGCTACTTGAATGTTTGCTGAATTCAGCCCGGGGTTACTCGTCTCTTTCTCGGATGAGGACCTCGAGAGAATTTGTACTCCTCACTACGATGTCTTGGTGATCATTCTCGGTTTTGGAAAACCATGAAATTCTTTGTATCCTCGCCGACAACGGCAGTTCGGTTAACATCCTATTCCTAGCCGCATTTGAGGGGCTGAAATTTTCCTAGGACAGGCTTAAGCCGACCGGATATACACTTCATGGTTACTCTAGAGCCCTAGTCTAGATTGAAGGGATCATCACCTTCGACGTAATCATGGGGAAGCCCCCTGCCATATTCGGATGCCCCTGTCTTGCATCCCTCTAAGCCATGGCCTTGGCCTACCACATGAAAATGAAGTTCCCCACCAGTTCCGAGGTAGGAGTTATGAAAGGTAGTCAAGAAGTAGACCGGGCATGCTATACCACAACGCTAGGGGCCTTCATCTCCCCCCTCGATGCAGTGGAGCTCCCCTCCAATAGAAACACTATCAGCTTCGAACAAGCTGATGAGTTGGAAGAATTCCCTTTCTTGGAGGAAGACCCGACCAAGAGGTTCCTGATAAGCAAGGCATTGCACATCGAGCTGGAAAAAAAGATTATCGCCTGCATTCACAGAAACTGAGGCATGTTCACTTGGCCAACCTCGGACATGCCGGGCATTTTTGAAGATCTGCTAAAGCATAAGCTAAGCTTAGATCCAAAGGTGAAACCGGTCAAACAGAGGTGCCGAAAGCTCACCCCAGACAGACAACATGCTATGAAAGATGAAGTCAATAACTCCTCGTTGCCCACTTCATCTATAAAGTCAACTACCCAGAGTTGTTGGCGAATGTCGTAATGGTAAAGAAGACGAGTGGGAAGTAGAGGACCTGTATTGATTTTACCTACTTTAATAAGGCATGCCCAAAAGATCCTTTCCCTCTTCTGAGTATCGACGCTCTGATTGATGCTACCTCCAGACATGAACTCCTAATCTTCATGGATGCCTTCTTTGGGTATAATGAAATCCGCAGATGGAAGAATTCAGCAAACATTCAAGTAGCAATAGAATTCATAGTAGCACAAGAACCCCACCAAGACAAACAATTTTTTTTTTTTTTTTGGGGGGGGGGGGTGCATTCAATATCTATGCAAGAAACACAATTCTGAATACAACTGTATGGCTCAGAATCACACTAATTTTCTTCATTATCTAGGTTCAAAATTTTTTGAATATCACATTTCATGAACTTTATAAAAATCTCAGAGGAAGCATAATGAATGCATCACCAATAACCTAATATACCATGTCAAAACCAATCTCATATTCAGAGAAGCATTGTCAAAACCAATGCCATATTCAGAGAAGCAGTAGAAGTATAATTCTAGATGTCAAAACCGAGTGCAAAACTAAAAGAGACCCAAATTAAGTTCATCATTGCCCAAATTAAGAAAACTCTGCCATTGCCTGTCCCAAGCAAGGAATTCAGCCTTAAACAGGGTAAAGAGGAGGGTTGCGTCAGGCATTCACAGCCATCACTAAACTTTGTCAAATTCTATGAACATGAATTCTAATAATATACGTGCAAATGCTAGGGTATTCTCTGGAAGCGATGCTTTGTGCCTGCCTCCGAGTGCTTCGAAAAATGTGCAAGGAGCTTTGCACCGGCTCCTGGGTGCAGTGAAAAATTGTCAAGGGTTCCTGCACCAACTGGACGTGTGTGGGTAAAGAGGCTAGTCCGAAAAAACAGGTTAGATTAGTGACTTGGAATATAGGAACATTGACAGAAAAATGCATAGAACTAGTAGATACCATGATTAGAATGAATATTCATATAGTTTGTTTACAAGAAAAAATGTGGGTAGGGAGAAAGCTAAAGAGATAGATGGTTTTAAATTATATTATACAGGTAAAATTAGAAATAGAAATAGAGTAGGAATTTTAGTAGATAAAAAAATAAAAGATGTAATAGGTGTTAATAGAAAAAGGGAATAGAATAATACAAACTAAGCCTGTATTAGGGGAAACATAATTAATATGATTACTGCTTATGCACCCCAAGTTGGAATAGATTCACAAGCGAGAAATAAATTTTGTGAAAATATGGATGAGATAATTTAGGGAGTGCCCTTAGGTGAAAAATTATTTATAAGAGGAGATTTCAATGGATATGTAGGTAAAGATAACATGAGATATTAGAGGGTGCACGAAGGACATGGATTTGGAAATAAGAATGATGGTGGAGAGGCTCTATTAAATTTTGCTGTTTCGTATGATCTAATACTAGCAAATACTTATTTTAGGAAGAGGAGGGAATATTTGACAACCTTTAAAAGTGGGACAAATAAGAGCCAGATTAATTTTTTTACCACTAGAAAGGTGGATTACTTAACATGTAAAGATTATAAAGTTATACCGGGAGAGTGTTTAACCTCACAACATAGATTAATGGTGTTGGATGGTAAGACTGGGAAACACAAATGTGCGAGGAAGGAGACTATGCACTCAAGAATCAGGTGGTGGAACTTGAAGGGAGAGAAACTAGAAGTTTTTAAAGATAAAGTTATTAAAGGAGCATCATGAAATTGGAAAGGGGGGACAAATATGGTGTGGACTAAAATAACTACATACATAAGAGAAATTTCAAAGGTGGTACTTGGAGAATCTAAAGATAGAGGGTTGATAACTAAAGAAACATAGTGGTGGAAAGAAAAATTCTAAAATATTGTGAGATAAAAAAGATCAACCTTTAAAATATGGCAAAAGAGTAAAAATGAAGAGAATTTGGTGAGATATAAGACCGTTAGAAAAGAAGTTAAGAAAGCGGTAAGAGATGCAAAAGAAAAAACTTATGATAATTTATACACAAAATTAGCAACAAAATAAGAAGAAAATAACATTTATAAGCTTGTTAAACAAAGGGATAGGAAAACAAAAGATTTGCATGCAACTAGGTGTATTAAGAGCGATGATTCAAAAGTCTTAGTAAAAAAATGAAAAAATTAAGGAAAGATGGTGAAATTACTTTAAAAAGTTATTAAATGAAAAAGTTGTGGACAACTTAGATATAGATGACTCGAGGGAGAGTCGAGATTATATGTTTTTCCGTAGAATTAGGACATCGGAGGTTCGAAATGCTCTAGGAAGGAGGAAAATAGGAAAAGCTTTAGGACCGAATGGTATACCCATTGAAGTTTGGAAATGTCTTGGAGATGTAGGAGTGGGTTGGCTAACAAAATTATTTAATAAAATTTTGAGGACTAAGAAGATACCCGATGAATGGAGAATGAGTATTTAACTACCTATATATAAAAATAATGGAGATATACAAAGTTGTTCCTACTACCAAGGGATTAAATTAATGAGACATGCGATGAAAATTTCGGAGAGAGTGATCGAACATAGACTGAGATTAGAAACTACAGTATCTGAGAATCAATTTGGATTTATGCCTGAGAGATCAACAATGGAATCAATTTATGTATTGAGGAGACTTATGAAAAAATATAGGGAGAATAAGAAAGATCTACATATGGTGTTTATAGATCTAGAAAAAGCATATGATAAAGTCTCTAGGGACATAGTATGGTGGGTGTTAAATAATGAAAGAGTAACTACTCGATATATTGAGGTAATTAAGGATATGTATGAAGGGGCAAAAACCACAATTAAAATAACCACATGAGAGAACAATGATTTTCCTATTACAGTAGGTTTACACCAAGATTTGGCTTTAAGCCCCTACATCTTTGCTTTGGTTATGAATGAATTGACGCGAGGAATACAAGATGAGGTGCCTTAGTCTATGTTTTTTGCCGTTGACGTTGTCTTAGTGGACAAGACTAGATCAGGAATCAATTCTAAATTATAATTGTGGAGAGGAACTTTGGAAGTTGTATGCTTTAGAATAAGCAGTACTAAAACAAAGTATATGGAGTGTAATTTTAGTGATATTCGAAATACAACTGAGAAAGTAGTAAAGCTTGATGGTCAAGAGATACCTAAGAGAGACCGTTTTCGATATTTATGCTCGATTATACAAAAAGATGGGGAGATTTGTGAAGATGTCATATATATGATCTAAGCAGGGTGGCTTAAGTGGATAAGTGCTAGTGGTATTTTGTATGATAAATGTATACCTTTGAAGTTGAAGAAAATTTTTATAGAATGGCTGTTAGACCATCAATGATGTTGGAATAAAGTGTTGGACAACAAAGAAACAACATGTACAAAAAATGTGTAGTGGAGATGAGGATGCTAAGATGGATGTGTGGTAAAACTATGAAGGATAGAATTAGAAACAAGAATATACGAGACATGCTAAAGGTAGCTCCAATCCACGATAAGTTAAGAGAGAATTGCCTCAGGTGGTTTGGACATGTCATACGTATATCTAGTAGTGCTCCCATTGGAAAGAGTGATTTGATAAGTATTGAGGTAAAGTTAGGGGTAGGGGAATGCCTAAACTAACTTTTGTGGAAATGGTGAGAAAAAAATATGATAGCTTGTGACCTTATAGCAGATATTGCGCTAAACCGAGCAGAATGGAAAACCACGATTCATGTAGCCGACCCAATTAGTTGGGAAAAAGTTGTTGTTGTTGTTGTTGTATTGCCCAGATTTAGAAAATCTTCAGAGCCATAATGGTGTGAATATCATCACGGCCATAACTAAAATACTGAGTTCAAAGCATGAGCATGAAATCAGCAGTTCATCTTTAGCCCAGATTCAAACAAAAAAAATTGTTATAAGATGTATCAACATCAAAATCTGTAGTTCATCTTTAGTTCAATCATATTCCGGTAGTATACATTCTACGTAAATAAAAAACAGTAGCAACTAGAAGCAATACCTTATGTGATCAATCGTACTCTTCAAACTCACAGCATCAACATATTAGTCAGAAATTCTCCAGAAGCTTCAACTTCATTAGACATTAGTGCAATGTTGCTCATCGTTAAAACTGCTCAAACCAAAAGGCAAGTTAATGGATCATTTTAATCTCAGGTATATACAAAATGTAATACCCCGCAAAATTGGAAATTACAATTTTGTCCTCGTGTGTTATGCACATGTATTTTGTAACGTATTTTTACCGCATATTTTGATCACCGAATATTTATGCACGACTATTTATGCACTTCTCGTACAGATTTTTACACTATTTTGAGTCAACAAAAATATTAAATTTCAATCTCTACATTTTACGTGCTCTTTACGTGTTTTTGATGCACGTGTCGATTATGTGTTTCCACCACGCTACGTGCAATGTTTTCTATGTGTTTGAATTATCTATTTTAGGTATTCAAATCTATTTTATAGAACGGAAGTTCATTTTTCTCCATTTTGACTAAAATGATTTTTGTAAGTGAAATGCACGTGCTTTCTACGTACGTAGCAATTACGCTGTAAAATTAATAAATATATTTTTATATTGTATTTTTATTATCTTTAATATTTTTCCATTGATAAAATCGATTTTGCATTTTTGATATTTTACATGCGACGCACGTATTTATGGTAATCATATTTAAGCATAGTTGTTTTCAAAATTTCGGAGTGCGTGTAACACCCCGTAGTTTTCAAAAAAAATATGTCTATATAATAAAACACAAAGAAAGCTATCAAGTGGCTCTCCTTCAATCCCCCCAAAAATCAAAGGTCGAGATCTAACCTCACAATACATATTTTCCCCCCCAAAAGTTTCCCCCCTAAAACTCAAATTCAAATCCCCCACCTAAACCAAAACCTATATTAATTTTTAAAAAAAATTTCTCTCTATCTCCCTCCATCTTCTATTAAAAAAATTAAGAAAATACAAATTTAAATAATTTAAAAAAAATTAAAAATATAAAACTTTAAAAAATAATTCAAAAAAATCAAAAAATTCATATAATATGTTTTTTGCTGGACCCCCAAAAGTTTCTCATATAATATGTTTGCTACTTCAATTAATTTGTTGGATCTCTAAAACTATTTTATATGATCAAACAAGGTGCACCGTTCCGAAGACGTGCCGTAGGCACGTGTCAACGGGCAAACCTAGTATATATATATAAGGTAAAGATACTACTGTATGTGTGGTAGTATGAAAATCAAAGTGGAAAATGAATGAAATGTGTAGAATGGGGGCCCATGAAATTTGATAACAGCAAAGGTGCTGTTGGATTTGTATATGGCTTTGTGTTATGTACGTGGGGGGCCACGGAATGGTAAATGCTAGCATGTGTGCTGTTGTGCAATTCATGCAATTCACCATGAATGACGTGGCAATTGTATGGGAGGGAGTTTTGGGTGTGTAATTCATCCGGGAGAGAGAGTAAGGTTGGGGAGTTTTAGAAGAGGAGGAGATGAGAGTTGGGTAATGTTTTTTTTTTTTTTTTGGCCTCTTATACAGTAAGAGCCTCTTTTTGAGGTGTTCTTTTTATATAAAAATAACCTCTTATAAGAACCTCTTATCAGAGATATCTGTTCTTTTTTCACCTCTTCAAGAGCATATATTACCCCAAAGTATAAAAATAGTGAGATGAAGGACAAGAAAAGATAAGTTCAAATTACTAATATATAAACTGATTTAATGGCAAGTTAAATTCACAAATAAGTGTAAATCATCAATTATAATTCCGGAACCGAGATAGAGAAGTAGTGTGATAGTTTTCAAGAAAGGTGAGTATCTTTTTAGTTAGGCCGGTCGTAGTGGGAATGCAAGAAAGGTGATTATCAAATCAGTATGGGTGTTTATCTGATCTGTGTGTTTTAGAGCAACAAAAGGATTGCCTTTAATTTTTTTAATTTTTTTTAGAAATATATATATGATAGTAGATATGGGGTGATGGATGGGTACTCCACATCGCACCTCTTCGTTCATATCCTTGACATTTCTTGTGTGGTTTTATTTTATTTCTCTTAATAAATAGAATAGGGAATATGTGTATCTATGTATGTCAGACAATAATATAGTGTCACACTTGTCATATGCTTTTAAGATATGGTTGTTGGTTTGCATCCTTGATTGCTTTCTGATCACACTTTGTTGCTCATGTGAGACAATTCAAATGTTATTATCATTTCTGACTTTGCTAAACGAGGAATCTTGAACGTATTGGCATGCTTGCTGGTTGGTAACCAGTAGATGTAGCTGGTGGTTGGTGTATAGCATATTGCAGTTGTACACAAAGTAAAACTGAGGTTTTGAATATAATATAGACTTTGGGGTAATATAGACTTTTTAAGTGATAGAAGACTTATAAGAATTTGAAAGAGGCTACTAGAAGTCTTTTAGGCTTATAAGAGATTTTGGAAAAAATTACTTATAAGAGGTAAAAAAAGAACGCTAAAAAAATTCTTGTAAGAGGTGGACTACCTCTTACAAGAGGTAAATCTCTTATAAGAGGAGAAAAAGAACACTACCTTAGTGTTTTGGAGAGTGGGGAGATGAAAAGTTTGGGATTTTAGGAGTTAGGAAAATAAAAGGTCATATGAATTAATTTGAAGAGTTATTAGGGTGAATTTTATGCATAAAGAACCCTCCCAAAACCCTATAAATAGAACCATATTCTTCTCTTTTTCATTGCACCAAAAATATTATCAAAAAGAAAGAAAGAAAAAAAGAAAGAAAGAGAGAAAAGAAAAGAGAGTAAGAGAAGAAGTGTTCTTGTGCTTGGAGCCATTGCTAGAAAGGAGAAGCCATAGCTAGGAGAGAAGGCCTTGCTAGAAGTTAGAAGTGCTTGTGGAGCTAGGAACAAGAAAGAACCCCTTTCTCTTTTGTAGTCTTCATTCTCCAGCTAAGGTGGGTGTTCTCATGCTTTCTAGAGTAGAACTTGCATGCTAAATTAGTTTAAAGAGTAATATGAGTTGAATAAGATATTTGTAGAATCCATGCTAGTAAAATATAATGATTTTGTTGAAAGTAATGAACAAATTAATACCATGCTAAGTATCATATGAATCATGTTAGAATATTTGCAATTCTGTTTGTCAAAACTATGATAAGTATGGTTAATGATTAAAGTATATTTTGTGGATTAATGCTTAAAAGGAAAAGAAAGATGAATTTTGTTTTTGTGAAATTTTGACACGTCGACATTGGTAAACACATTAGTTTTTGCATAAGAAATACTTGAATTATCCATGGTTGAATTAGAGATATATTTGGTTTTTCGTACAAAATATTGAACATACTTCTTGTTAAGTAAGTTAAAGAAAATAAAGTTGTTGTTATGGAACTAATTAGATTTTTTTATAAAAGTATAATGTGCTAAAGAGAACGAATGTAGAAAAAATTGTGAGTTGTTTTATTTTTCTAAAGTATGATCTACAAGGCAGTGAGTTACTGATATAAATCTCAGTTTATATAAGTCTATTTCAACTAAATAAAGGATTAGATCAAAACTAGAAGAGTCGAGTTTTTGTAAAATAATGAAACATCATGAAGTTGGAATAAAACCCACTCGAGTTCCCTGTAAGTCGATTGGTGCACTTGGCCTGTTGGCTTGGCCTTGCGCTGCTTCCTGGTCAAGCTGAGTTTGAAACTTGATAACCCCAAACTTTTTTCTGTGTTATTTTCTTATGAAATAAAATTAACCGAGAGTGGGCATAAAAAGGACTTTACGAGGACTTAGAACAATAAGTCCACATGGACTTCTTGGTTGGTGCGGTGAAGGTTGGGGGCTGCCTGGGGCTTCTTGGGTTCGAAGTCCGGGGTGGGCTTTATATTTTTTTGGGTTTTAAGAGATTTAAATGAATTCTAATGCCCACCCCGGACTTCATGGGTTCGAAGTCCGGGGTGGGATTTATATTTTTTTGGGTTTTAAGAGATTTAAATGAATTCTAATGCATTTGAGAAATTTGAGAAAAAATCCTAGTACTTATATTTTTTTTGGGTTTTAAGAGATTTAAATGAATTCTAATGCATTTGAGAAATTTGAGAAAAAATCCTAGTTCTTCTAAAACATGATGGAGAATTTATAGAAAATAGTTTAAAGATTTTTCTTATTTATTGAAAAGCAAAAATAAATATCTTGAGAAACATTACTTTTGAGACATTGATTTATGCTAAATTTTGCAAAATGAGAAATGAAAAATGAGCTTTTACAATTATTAATGAAATTTATTAGTAAAATGAGAATAGATTATTCATGTGAATAAACTTCTCTTGATGTGATGATTTTCTCATGTGAAGTTAGAGTACTTGATATATGTTGAAATATGAATTGGTTATTGGCACTAAGTTATCCAAGAGATTATTGTTGAATAAAGTTTGTTCATGAAAAAGATTTATTATTGTGAAAGAATCATGAATAGTGCTAAAATGAGACATTGCTTAAGTTGTGAAATGATGAAATGATCTAGGTTTAAGACATGATTATTAAAGGGTATGTGTACCCATGTTTCTTGTACATGAAAGATTTATGATTTAGAATTAGTAAGACCTCGGTTACCAGTAATTTTGAAAGAAAGATTTTGAGACTTGATTTCGAGATAGCGATCTCTTACTTTTGTGAACAAATCCGGTAGGAGGTAAAACTGATTCTAGGATGATAACACATTCATGTCTTGAACTAAAATAATTAGGCACTTAGGTGAAGATGTAGTAAACCTGGGCAAACGTAAGTGGGTTGCCTCTATATAGTCGGGTGATGGATTGACTGCGTCGGCAACGATTCATCAGGCGGTGGGTTGACTGCGTCGGCAGCGATTCACCGGGGCTATAGACCCAGTCGTCGGGCTGAGGTTGCTCTGTGGGAGACGGGTTTTGTTTATATTTAAATCTGGGACTTGGCGAAGTCGGGCGGATAGTTTACCGTCTCCAAAGTATATACGTATACTGGGGCTAGGGGGCACTTACAAGATGATTCGCACGATGTGGGATCTGTTATAACAGTCAGCGGTGGACTCCGGGGCTGGGATTCAAATTCGTGGAATGATCTAAACCTTGTTTTATTACTGGATAGTTTCATGGCAAGGGATCGAACCCTTTATTATGGAGTACGTAGGTGCTTGCCCTCGGACCTATGTAGTATGGGATGCATAGAATCTGAACAAGTGTGCATTAGTGTCATCCTAGTATAAATTGTGTGCATTAGGTATTAAGGCATGATATACACTTACATGTTTAGCGTAGACACATTCTACACTTTATTTATTCATTCAATCTTTCTGTGATTTGTTAAAGTAATGAGATCGTTATACTGTTTCCGGCATAGAGAGGATAGCCGTATATAACATTTCGTCAGTTGTAAGCGACTGACGTACCCACAGTCTTAAATGCAGGTATGGATGTTCATGGAGTTATAAAGTGGATATGATGTTGCTGTTTTGTTTAAATAAAGATGTTGTAATCATATTCAATTGTAATTTATTTTGTCTTCCGCTGTGTATCAATGTAAACAAACTCTGATTTATTATTGAGAAAAGTTTTATTTTTTTTTGTAAAATTGTACGAAGTGAAATAAAGATCCTGTAAAATCTCGAATTCGGTCTTATTTGGAATTCGGGGTGTTACACAAAATTAAATAGGTTGACATAAAGAATTAGATAAATAACCTTTCTACTCTTTTTGTTCAATTTCTCGAATCATGCCTAGATCCTCGCAAAAATCAATAATGATTGAAGAACCCTAAATTACATGCTATTTGATTACGCCGGATCCTCACAAAAATAACTTGTCCTTCTGACGCGGAGAATAAAATTAATTAAATCAACCCAAAAATAATTAAATCAACATCATTATTGAAGAGCCCTAAATTACTTGTTATTTGATTAAGCCAACATCCTGCAAACAAGTTGGAAGAGAGGCTTTCAGAAGAGAAAGGTGTAAGAAAGCAGGTGTGAGGGTTGGATTTGGATGAAGCGAATAGGCTTTCGATTTGGAGAATCGCGGCAAATCGGAGCTAGGGTTTCGTTGGGTTCGCGATTTGGAGAGTAGCTAGGGTTTCGTCGGATGCAATCAGAGAGATAGAGAGGTAGAGGTGAGAGAGTAGGGTTTCGATTTGACTTCTGGTTACTAACTTGATCGTCGAAGGGTCTATCGCCGGGATCACCCCCGGCATTTCAGGCTATTCTTCAGGTTTTTGGTGGGACGTCATTCAGTGTAACCACCATAACCTCAACCAAAATCCACATATACTAGTCTTACATCTGGATCTGATAGATGACTGAGACCTAAGTTTTCCACAAAAATAAAAGTACTCATTATCTGTTGCTCCCACATCGAAAAAGCAGCATCAATGGGTTTTGGAATGGCGGGGATGGTGATGGGATTTGGAGGTGGCGATGATGGTTTTCGGTGGTGGAGATGGTGGTTGGAGATGATGGGGAGAAGGTGATGGTATGGATTCGTAATTTGTATAAGGAGATGAGGGCAATTTCGACATTTCACATGTTTCATAACAGGTTTAAATCCGTTAGAGGTATATTCACATAATATTTTATTGACTTAGCGGAAAACTTAACAACGGATGCTACTTGGTCCAATCATATAAAATTCGCATATTATTTGAGTATTATGACAACTTTGGATGCTATTTGAGAATTAAGGTAAACTTTATGTGTAACTCCCATTTCTGATCGTACAAAAATTTATACGTATCTTTGTAACGCCCCGAATCCATACACAGGTAATTTGTTGCACAACTAGGATCTTTACTTCATTTTCATACAAAAATTACAAGGAATTAAAACTTTTTCATTATAACGTTATTCTTTACAAGTAATTTACACGTGCAATGCACGTCTTAATAAATAAATAAATATTTTAAAATAAAAATTTTGACGTAATCTCGTCTCGATCCTGATACCTCTTTTATGTTAGTTATACAAAGACAATGCACGTCTTAATAATGTTGTTTTTAAAAATAAAAACTATGACGTAGTGAAGACTCGAACCTGAAACCTCTTTTATATTAGTTATATACGTACATCACACATGTTGGTAGATTGACAAATGACACTAAGGCCTTCTCTCATTATAGTATTAGAGATAATGCACAGCCGAAATCCACATATATAATACATCTTATATCATCATCAGTCTTCAATCTTGCAACATCCATCAATACCAAATTCATACCCACGTCGCTTGCTAATCCAAATCCTACAACACTTGAGAACTGTGGGCACGTGCAACTGACGCAATGCTAAAATAAAAGCGATCATCAACTTTAACAATCACAAACTTGATTCACAAAACAAAAGCAATAATGACAAAGATAAATAGAAATAGAAAGTGAATCTAATCTAAGCGTATAAGTGTATGCCATGAAACATAAATCAAAATGCATAAAAAAAAGTATCCAAGAAAGCAACAAATGCACACGATGCACGCTAATGCACACTTGTTGAGATTTTATACATCCCATACTACATAGGTCAGAGGGCAAGCCCTTAGCATTCACCTCATTATAGCGTTTAATCCCTCGCCATGAAATCTTAGGCGATAACATACAAGGTTTAGACGTCCCACGAGTATTGGTTCCAGTTCTGGAATCCACCTCTCGACTATACAGAACCCTCATTGTGCAAACATCTCGCAAGCATCGCTCTAGCTCTGAATACTGGAGATCCGCCTCCCTTCTGCCTGCCCATTCATAATCCCGAAATCCACCGCCCGATCATTCATAGTCCAAAAAATAATTGAGACTCATCTCGCTCCGCACAATAATTACAGCCCTGGAATCCACCGCCCGACTGTAAATATAGTCCCGAAATCCACCACCAGACTATATAGAGCCGCCCTACTCACTTTTGCCCAAGCTTCATCACATCTCCCTTCTAGTGTCTGTCCTAAATTTACAACATAAGTAATATCACCTAGAGCTAGCTTACCCTCTTATCAGACTTAAATCAACACACGAGAACATTAGCTCATACTGGCCATTTCTCAAACTTTCATAATCACAAATTTGCCGGTACCCTGGGTCTCACTCAGCCTCTAGAATCCACACATTCCAAAATTCATAAACTTTCTAGGTCATCCATAACCTCTTTTATAATCATTACAAATTTCATTCATTTGTACACTCAATTCATCTCTTATTCATTCCATCCGATTTGTCATTCTCAAATAAGTAGATAAAATTTCTCAAACTGTTATAATCGGACTTCAAAAAGTCTCAATTCAATCAACATCATCTCTGTTATAATATTTTAAATCCAATTACCAAATCTGTATTAAAATCGTTCATTCAAACATGGAATTTAATCCAAAACAATTGTACCAATTTCCATGAAGATAATATCCTTCAAGATCAATTTTTAATTTTCCCAAATACTTCCAAAACATTTTTACCGATTTTCATTAAAATAACATTCCTCAAAAATCAATTTCTAATTCTCCGAAATAATCCAAAGATAATATCTCTTAAAATCAATGTTTAATCCTCCAAATATTCAAAAGTTAAATCCAATCAAACCGTAGTTAATCATTACATTTTGTGGAAATTAACCCAAAATACTTGTACTCATTTTTTATTCATACAAAACTCCAAAAATATAATTTTCATCTTCAAAATACTCATAAATGTGAATTTTAAAACAAAATTCCTAAATACTGGCTTCTCCCTAGCTCAAACCAGCGACCCAGCACTGAGCCCCAACGCCCACAGTCACTCTCTAACCGGTCTATCAAGCCTCACAATCATCTTAATAAAATGTTACTATACTTTATAAAGGTTTATATCTATTAGTGGGGATCCCGGTGACGAACCCTCCGACGCTCTTGTCAGTAATCAGAAAGATTATGAAAGAGCTTTAGGTAGAAAAAGATTGATTACCTTGTTATGGTGGGGGGAGAGGGGTATTTATAGTCACCTTAGGATCCAGTTTTGAGATGAGGATAAATCTCTACTTCCGGATGTTTATGGATAAGAAGAGAGTTAAACTTGTTTCGTGATAAGAGGGACTGTTTAAACCGTCTTTTAGGGATAACCACGAATTTGAATTACTCCTTATCCATCTGGGTTGGTTAGTAACGGGTCGTTACACATACCGAATAAGGCAGATCTATTTTTGGGCTATTGGGCTTTGAAGAGAGATCCAGTTCCCAATTCGAACCCGTTTGTAGGTGAAATTACCGTTTAACCCTTGAGAGCTTTAAGATTCGTGCTCGATTTGAAAGATTTCGATTTAATCCTATTTTTAGTTATATCACGAGCCCCCCACTCCTGAACACTGAGTTTAACAGCCTTTGAGGAGTAGTTTTATTGTTTCAATGGCGTACAGGATTTTATCGGAGTTCCTCAAGGGGTTTTGATTTTGCTCGAGGTGTATCGGTGTTAAATTGAGCTTGTAAAGTTTCCAAGATGATTCTCAAGATTTTCTGGATTTTTTCTAATTTTTTAATCATTTTTCAAATTTTTATTCAATTTTGTGAAGTGATGATCTATTTTCAAAAAGTATTAATTAATCACTCTAATTAATAATTATTTATCCACGAGCTCAAAAATATTTTCCTGAATTTATAATTATTTTATAGATTTTTAAATTATTATTGAATTTTTAATCATTTTTCGCAATTTTTAAATAATTAATTCGAATTATAATAAAAATAAAATAATTAATCATAGGAATATCGACGTGGCGCAATCTGGAGCGTCGATCATGTCGTCGGTGCAAATTTGCAAGTGATCAGATGGTGGATCAGCCACTTGGAGACATGGCGCAATCTAGATGCTCTGATCTCGTGCACGCATCGGGAGGTAGGAGCTTTCACCAATACGCAGCTCAGTAGCTCAGTAGCTCAGATCGTAAATCCGAGCTACGTGGCACGATTTGGGCAGTTGATCAAGATCAGGTGCGAATTGTGAGGCGATAGTTTCTGCCAATTCGCAACTCGGTAGCTCGGTAGCTCAGATTGTAATTCCAAGCTACGTGGCACGATTTGGGCGGTTGATCAAGATTAGGCACGAATTTTGAGGCAATAGTTTTCGCCAATTCGCAGCTCCGTACCTCGGTAGCTCGGATTGTAATTCCGACCTACGTGGCACGATCTGGACGGTTGACCAAGATCAGGTGCGAATTGTGAGGCAGTAGTTTTCACCAATTTGCAGCTCGGTACCTCGGTAGCTCGGATTGTAATTCCGAGCTACGTGGCACGATCTGGACGGTTGATCAAGATCAGACGCGAATTGTGAGGCTGTAGTTTTTGCCAATTCGCAGCTCGGTGCCTCGATAGCTCAGATTGTAATTCCGAGCTACGTGGCACGATCTGAATAGTTGATCAAGATCAGGCACGAATTGTGAGGTGGTAGTTTTCACCAATATGTAGCTCGATAGCTCGATAGCTCAGTAGCTCGGATCGTAAATTCGAGCTATGCGGCATGATCTGGACGGTTGATCAATATCAGGCTCGAATTGTGAGGCGGTAGTTTTCGCCAATTCGTAGCTCGGTAGCTCAGTAGCTCGGATCATAATTCTGAGCTACATGGCACGATCTGGACGGTTGATCAAGATCAGGCACGAATTGTGAGGCGACAGTTTTCGCCAATTCGTAGCTCGGTACATCGGTAGCTCGGATTGTAATTCCGAGCTACGTGGCATGATTTGGGCCCCTCGATGAAGATCAGGCGCGAATTATGAGGTGGTAGTTTTTGCCAATTCGTAGCTCAGTACCTTGGTAGCTCGGATCATAATTTCGAGCTACGTGGCATGATTTGGGCCCTTTGATGAAGATCTGGCATGAATTGTGATGCGGTAGTTTTTGCCAATTCGCAGTTCGGTACCTCGGTAGCTTGGATTGTAATTCCGAGCTACGTGGCACGATTTGGGCATCTTGATGAAGATCTGGCACGAATTGTGAAGCGGTAGTTTTCGCCTTTACGAATTCTGTCGTTTAGCCTTCTGATGGGCCTCCTTGGGGGTTGTGGGGGCCAAAAGCGTTCTGAAGCCCAAGTGATGCCTCCTTTTTACTATAAGTCCCCCCCCCCTCCCACTACTCTCTCATTCTTCACTTTTCACTCTGAGAATTTGTTTTTGCTCTTGGGTGGCTCTACCAGCGGTCGCAGCCAAGCGCTCAATTCTCCGGCGATCTATTCCGACCGTAGCTGTCACATCAAGGTAAATATATATTTTATTTTATATATTTCTCAAGATGTCTAGAGTGTCGTCGGGGAGTGAGACCTCCTCCTCAGACCAAGGGAGTGATCGATCATTGGTAGTTCCCTCTGCGACGGACAAGGGGAAGGAGGTCACAGGTTCGGTGATCGTGGATACGGTAGTGGAGAATGTGAGGAGAGTGGGTGAGTTAGGTAGGATGTCGTCCACACTATCCAGCCTCGGGAGGGTTAGGGATTATTCTGCCGACCTTCTATCCAAGGCAGTATACAGGAGGTCGGCTTCATACAAGGAGAATAAGCCAAGGGAGCACTTCGAAGTTGATGACATCCCCTCGGTTCTTACGGAGAGGAACCTACTGCGTATTAGGAGGAGCTTCATGATACCGTCGGAGTTCTCCCTCCTCCTCCTCGGTCCATGGTTTCGAGCGTGTTTGGCGACCTCACCCGACACATGCGTCTTTCCATATGACGCGCTCAATGCCGGTCTCCGCTTTCCCCTACCAACCTTCGTGACTGAGGTACTGCAGTGGTATGGATTGAGTCCGATCCAATTCATGCCAAACATGTGGTGGCATTTCATCAGCTTTATTCTCAAATGCCAGGCAGTGGGGATCGAACCTCAGCTCGTTTTGCTCTGAAGCCTGTATCGGATCAACCGTATGAGCAAAATGGAGTACCGGTACTACTTGTCGCCGCGGTGGGGCGTCAAACTGATCGAGAACCCGGACTCCATCAAACATTGGAAGGAGAAGTATTTTCTGATTCGAGGTACCAAACCATGGGACTTCCCATCAAGGTGGAGGGAAGATGTTCCGAGGTGGGCGAAGGCCGAACCTATGTTGACTCCGAAGGAGGATGAGGATGTGTCGAAGCTCCTTAGTCCTCTGACCTTGAGTTGGAAGGATATGACCGAGAAGACACTGTCCGACTATGCCTGCACCCAACAAATATGTGATCTTGCGACTCAACTTCGGGGGAACATCTACCACATGGCCCATCTCCCAAGAGTAACCAAATTGTGGGTACCACATGGACGAACAAGAGGAAGACCTTAACTTTAAGTGGTGCCTTCACCTTCCAAACCTTGCTAGACCTAGGGCTTCAAACAAGCCAAGCCGAGTATCATGAGACTTGGGCTCGGCTCGTTTATGCTATCGATCTCGCTTTCAAGCTTGAGCTCGAGCTCGACACGAGCCAAGCATTGACCGAGCTCGATCCGAGTACCACGAGGTTCTGCCTAACTAACAACCGAGTACTTTGAGGCTCATGCTCGGCTCGTTTACGTTATCGAGCTCGCTTTCAAGGTCGAGCTCAGCTTGAGCGCGACATGAGCCGAGCTTTGACCGAGCTCAAGCCGAGTAGCTCGTGAGTTACTCGGGTCATTTGCAACCCTACCTAGCCACTTCGGTCTACACCGACAAATGTTGAGTCTAGCATGTAGGGTGCTTACAAAGAACCTTCCATTTCTTCTCTAAACTCCACCACCACTTGTCTGAGCCTTCGGCGCATGCCAAACAACCCTAGAACTCGTGAAGTTCCTCCACCCCCTTTGATAGGGAATGTAGCAAGTATAGAACGTTTGGTGGCCAAATCCCATTTCTCTATTGCTATCGGACAGAAGCCAGCAGCCTGTGAGCCCACTCATGCACATCTGGGAATAGCGACTTAAGTGGGTGGTCGCCGCACTAGCAGTGCCACCAATACCTAGTTGATGTAATATTCCCCATGGAAGGCTTTGTATAGTTGCAGAAGAGCTCGTATGTATTGGAGATTTCCCTCCACAATCACGATACTCTGTGAGACACCATGATGTCCATGGTTTTCATACCATTTGAGTAAAGGAATTCAGAGTTGATGAGCTGCATCTTTTATTGGAATGAACCGTTTAAATAATACACTAACTGAGTACCCTGCCACAACCATTTACTGAGCAACGCTAGATTCATGTCCTTAAGGTCGATGGCCCCAAAGACTCCCATTCGCTTTATGCACTCTCCCGCACTGCACTTGATCAAGTGGAGGCCCTTCCTGTCTGTATCCGCGTCTTTCCATAAGAAACCTTTCTTAACCCGGTTAGTTCTCTGGATTACCTACTTTGGTAAATCAAATCAAAGAAAAAAAAAATGGAAGGCTGAACAAAATTGAGTTTGGAAGGACAACCCTTCCTCTCAGGAGTATGGATTTCCCACTTCATGCCAAACGGACTTTCCACCCTATCGATTTTACTCATAATGTTTACTTCTGATGCTGCGTTCCTCGTTACTCCTTGTTACTTAACGTCTCTTGTAGTCGCGAAAAGCACGTCTTAGTTAATTTTTTGGATTAAAAATTTCAAACCACACAAAATCAAAGTTTTTTGAGACTAACCTCTGTAGATTGTCTCCCTAAAAAGCATTGAGAGCTGGTCGGAGTAAGCAAGTCCTGGAGTTTGAATATTTCCTAATGAAAACTTAAATTTTCTCTCGCTGAAAATTTCAATTTTTTATTACCTCCCTGTGCTACTAAGGAGTATCTAGTTCTATAACATCTACTACTAAAATTTCAACAGTTGCAAACCCTGAGCTAAATCAGTCATTGGCAATCTAACTTCCACCACCACCATCTTCATACATTTTAAGCTTACAAGTAAAATTTGAAACGGAAAGCCGTTCGACCTTAAGCACAAGCATATTCCTCGAGGAAAGAAATAACAATGCAAGTTTCACTAAAGTTCAACAGCATGCAAATAATACAATGTAGACACAATTTGCTGCTAATTTTCCACATGATAGAATTTCAAGTTCTGGTAATTATCTCTTTTTACCAAACGATTGAAAAGAAGTTACAGTTAGTAAGCCATCATAAATTTGCATTGTATGTCATGAGATGAAATGCATTAGAAAAAGACAGGAATACACAAAAGAAACCAACAGCAACAACAGTATGTGGTGAGATCATATAAAATGAAAAGCCATTAACTAGTCGAATCTACACATCATTAGTATCCATAGGTTTGAACTCTTTTCACTAGGGTTGCAGTCAGGGGCCCCTTTCACTAGAGTTGCAATCAAATAGGGCCCAAGAAATCTCCTACTAGAGTAGCTAGTAGCTGGAAAGCTTTCTCATGTTCGGACCAGCGAAAGCCTAAGACCTTAAACCTCACCATGGAGCCCTTCTCCACATTTAGATGTTTTTCATGCAGAAACACTGGGTTCTCCCCGGGCAAGAACCGATAACCCCCCATCTTCTTAGCTGGAAGAAACACGTTATCGAATGGCCCGGACCTTAAGAGAACTCCATGCTTCAGAATCTTCTCCACTTCGCCCACCAATGTCTCTCCTTTACATGGCTTCTGTGAGAGGCATTTGAAGGTTACAGGGAATAGAACGTCTCCGGTACATTCTCGAATCATCCCTTCACCAATCTGGTCTAGGGAAATTACGGCGAGGTAGTAGCCGTGTTCTTCAGAAGCTTTTTTAGTTGCTACGTTGTTGAGGAGGCAAAGGATTATCGCTTTTTTTAGGACAAGACCTTTGGTGTTGTCGAGCTGGTCTGGACGAATTTGAACATTCCATGCCATTTCAACTTCGAGGAACACCATAGTTCGTAATCTACAGAAAATGCAATAGGAAAAGAAAGTATTAAAAGACAAATGATACAGTAAAATCCAGAAAGATATCATAGTTGATAAGTGGACATCCTTTTCTTGCAGCACGTTCTATAATATTGAAAGAAGTCCACTGAAATTCTATTATTAACAACTGTAAGGGGAAATTTTTTAAAAGACAACAATGCATATTGATAGTAAGCTCAGACACGAAATGAAAATGAATAGGTTCTAAAAGTGAATATGCAAAAATTACAGGGATAATGGATGCACACTTTCGGATATGTAGTTCTACAAATTCTCATTCATCATCAATCTACTCTACTAGTACACCTTCCGATAATATTATTTGTGTACTCCTTTAAGGGTTCTCTTAATGTAGCAATGTTTTTTCAGAGTTAATTAATATAGCTCAAGAATAGCTCGATTCGTTTGCAGCCCTATCTGGCACGAAAGCCAATACCTACTGATATTTCTTTCTTTTAAAAGACCGAACTGGCCAAACATCAACTTGTTCTAATTGTCTTTTGGATGATATCTAATAACAAATGATCTGCTAATTCTCTCTACAAATTAGAATCGCTACAATATGATTATTGTAAATCTCTAATGCCTAACTAACAGTAACAAGATAATTGTAGCTAATAAAATCTACTCCACGGACACAACACATTGCGTCTCACTATAATGAGGTGTGGAAATTATAGTGAAAAATAACTTAATGTAATCAACTTAGATGGAGAAGAATGGTGAAAATCAGAACAATGTCGAACGAGGTTTGCATAAACAACCTTCATTCTGTCTAATTATGCCCGAGCCTTGTGTCAAGAATAATTCACCATAACTTGAAACATACTAAAAAAGCCAACTTGGAAAGGTGACTAATGGTTGAGCTTCCATGACAACTTTTATAAATGATATGGGTAAAAATAGAACTAACCGTTCAAACCGCGCACGAATCTTAAAACACTCAGGGGTAAAACGGTAATTTCACCTATAAACGGATCCATGAATAAAAATTGGACCTCTTTCAAGCCCAATAATCCAAAAAAGGATTTGCGTGGGTTACCACAACAGCCCCATGCAAATGAATCCAGATCATTTAAATTCATGATTATCTCTAAGAGACGGTTTAAACCAAGTCTCTTATCATTAACGAATTGTAATTTTGTTTCTTATCCAAAAACATCGGGAAGTAAAGATAAATGATTATATCGAAACTGACCCCCAAGACGATTATAAATCCCCCTACCTCCACCAGAAGCAGGCAATCAGTATTTTCTCTAAAAAAAAAAAAAATCATTCATAATCTTTTAGATTACTGACTTGAGCATCAGAGGGTTCATCGCCGGGATCCATCCCGGTGTTTCGAACTTTTTGCAGGTCAGCAGCAGCGTTGAGAATGGTAACACCGGCAAGCCGTCAAAAGGTTGGTTTTTTTTTGTTTCAAAAGAATTTACAAATCATCTGTTTGCTCCCACACCAAAATCAGGAAAAAGCAATCCAACCATCAGGAAAAAGGGACATTAAACCAAAGAGCTGCCCCTCTTTCTCCACTTCCACTTGAGGATGTTCTCCCTCAACAAGATCAACAAGTTTAGCAACCTCAACATGAGCAGCCGCCTCTCCAACAGGCTCGCCCCATGCCCAGAGGGGCAGTGCCGGGGGCTCCAGTCGAAGCCGTCAAGAACATCCTCCTCTCCATGATCATGTCTCGGTCCACAATCCTTCCACCGACTCGATAACCTCGCGAGGTCCTCGAGAATCAAGAGGCATCCATCAAATCATCGTCAACCGCCAACAAGGGATCGACCTCCGAACCCACTTGAATAAGAAACGAGCCCATGACGAGATCCCTCGTCCAGAACACCAGAGAAGTCAGAGGAGCCATTCTCCCTGAAGGCCAAAATCCAGAAGGTCTGGCTCCCTAAGGGGGCGAAGGCGGTCTCCTCCCCGTCGACAGCGAAGGAGCCACACCGTTGTGAGCCGATCACCACCAAGGGTTGACTATGATGGAGGGGCATCAATCACCAATGCAAAATTCCGAAACTTCAAAGATGACATCCTGTGAGTCCTTAACATCGCCCTAAAACACGACTGACAAGCGCACAGCCTTCGCCATACCACCACTCATGAAGGAGTCCCGAGGGTCGACTAGATCCGACCAGAGGAACGACTCGATTCACCGTCATCTTCGAGAGATGAAGAAGCGCCTCAACAAGATTAATCCCAAAGAGGGTTAATAGACCAAGAACTTTTGCCCGAGCAGACCCCCTTTCTCCAGGACCATCATGGAAGCCCGTGTCCTCGAAACCTTCAAATTGCCTCATTTTGAAACATACAACGAGGAGTCTGGCCCAACTGATCATATTGAGAGTTTTAAAACCCTCATGGTGATCCAACAAGTCTTAGACACGCTCATCGACAAGGCCTTCCCAGCAACATTGAGGGGACCAGCGAGAGAATGGTACTCCCGTTTATCCCCAACCTCCATCTTCTCATTTGACTAGTTTGAGGAGCTTTTCCTCACCCACTTTGTTAGCAGCCACCGAGCTGAGAAAACAAGTGCATCTTTGCTAGCCCTCAGTCAAAGAAAATGTGAACGCCTAAGATTATATTCGGCGCTTTACTATCGAAGCTCGGCCTATCGCCTCTCTCAACCAATCAATAGCCTCTGCAGCATTCAGACGTAACGTCAATAACGCTGACCTCAATGCGTCCCTTGCCAAGAAGCCTCCTCAGGACTTCTCGAAACTTCTGCTTAGAAGTGAGAAGTATATCCGAACGGAAGAGACTCTCAACCCCCCAGCCGAGAATAGCTCTCTTCCGGGAATAAATAGAAAAATAAACGAAGGAACCTAGAAATTTTAGAAAGACGACAATGGCCAGTGCCGCCCAGCTCCTTGTTTTGAGAAGTTCACCCCCCTCAATACAACTATATCAGCAGTTCTCATGGAGGTGGACAAGGAAGAGTTACTCTGCACTCCCCCTTAGAATGAATACTCCGACGAAGAGGAGAAACAGAGACAAGTGGTGCCACTTCCACAGGGATCAGTTCACGACACGGATGATTGTCGAGCTCTCAAGGAGGAGATCGAAGAGCTTATCCAGCGAGGTCATCTAGCCAAATTCGTTAGAAAGGACAGAGTCGATCCTCCTCCACCTAGAACTAACAAGCGGGCAAAGAAGGCCTCCAAGTCCCAAGACTCGGAGCCAGGAGCAGTTCCCCATTCCATTCATGGAGGGCCTACGGGGGGAGAATTAAACTCCTCCTGAAAGGCCTTCATCCGAGAAGATAATTCGATACAGAACCTCCCTTCACCCAAAAGCTTCGAAGTCTCAGTGACATTCTCAGACAGAGACCTAGAAGGCGTCCGGACTCCCCATTGTGAGACGCTCGTAATTAGTCTCCACATGGCCAACCACGTGGCGCGCTGGGTCCTGATCGACAATGACAGTTCCGTCAATATCCTCTTCCTGGAAGCTTTCCAAGACCTCAAATTTTCTCGAGATCGTCTCAAATATGTCGGATACACACTCCACGGGTTCTCTGGGGTTCCAGTCTCAGTCGAAGGAATAGTCACTCTTGATGCGACTGCAGAAAAAACCCACACAACTTGGACAGAAGTAATGGACTTCATGATCGTCAATATGAAAGCCGCTTACAATGTCATTCTCGGCCAACCGGACCTAGCAGTACTTCATGCTGTACCATCAGCCTTTTACATGAAAATAAAGTTCCCAACCTCTACAGGAGTAGGAGAAGTCAAAGGAAGCCAAGAAACCGCTCGAAAATGTTACACCACTACAATGGGGGGTTCGGTCCTCCTGCTTGAAGCATTAGAGCTCCCCCAATGGAATAGTCGAGTCCTTCTCGAACTAGTTGATGAACGCAAGGAGATCTCCCTTTTCTGGGAAGGCGGACTTGGAATACAGAGCATCAAATGAAGTACAACAAGGGTGCCTAACACTCTTTCGTAGAAGTAGGTTTTCAGTTTTCAATAAGACCGCCACTTGCAATATGGCCAAAGCATATAATAAAGACTCGTACCATTGAAGCAGCCACTTAGTTTGTTTCAATAAAACTTAGCTTTTTCTTTTAAAAATCTTTGTATTGGCCTCATGTCTATCTCCCTGAGTCACATCTACGACTCGTTAAACATAAATTCTGAAGTCCAGCTTGTCCCTAATGGCTGCTCCCACAACTTGCTAGGCTCAAAAGATGAGTTTGGAGTCCAACACTTGGTTGGACACCGCAATAGCGGCTTGCAAACAAGCAAGTACGGAGCAACTCACCATTCGGAATTACTCCTACAACTCGTTGAAACCCCCAAATAATAAGTTTTGAGTTCAATACTTGGTTCGACGCCGCTTTAGCCACTTGTAAACAAGCAAGTGCGAAGTAGCTCACCATTCGGAATTACTCCTAAAACTCGTTGAAACCCCTAAACAACAAGTTTGGAGTTCAATACTTGGTTCGACGCCTCTTCAGCCACTTGCAAACAAGCAAGTGCGGAGTAGCTCACCATTCGAAATTGCTCCTACAACACGTTGAAACTTTTAAACAACAAGTTTGGAGTCCAACACTTGGTTCGACGCCACTTTAACCACTTGCTAACAAGCAAGTACGGAGCAGCTTACCATTCAGAATTGCTCCTACGACTCGTTGATAACTCCGAAATAACTAGTTCGAAGTTCACATCACTTTTAACTTATGATCTCTATTTTAAGTAACTAAATTTCTCTCATAACTGCTAATCTGGACCAAACTGATTCTCAAGATTGTAATTAGAGTTCTTTTTTTTTTTTTGAAAAGTTGTTACTAATGTTCATACTTCATACTATATCTAAACCAATCTAACTATCCAAGGTTCGAAATCAAGGAATATAATCCTTCATCTGAAAAAATAAAGAACCTTGTATTCCAATTATAGACCATGAACATACCAAATTTTAGTCAACCCCTTCATGAAGAATAAGTTTACATTGTGCAAATTTCATTGGTTCATAGTATCTCAACTTGAAAACAATATTCTCTTCACGATAAAATTAAGGACAGTTACATGTGAAGAAGCTAGCGACATTAACTAACCTATACATGGAATCGAGCATACCCATAAGGCTACTGTATACAAGTAGCTAATACTAGACAGTGCAGCTAACATCTAAAGTTGTTAGTAAAGAATACTTCTCACTGATCATTATGACAAGTGACAACCCTTCAACCCTGATGTCCTGCTCATCTTCTCCAGTTTAAACAGTGTTATATTTCTAACTACATTGTCAAATCAATCTCACTTACCAAGCGAAGAATAGAAACCATTCACAAGCCGTCAATAGCAACATTTTAATTTCCTAAGAACTTCCAAAAAATCCAAAATCAAGGGCTTGTTATTTAAAAAGATACTATCTGAAGGACCAAAACTGAGTATCTCTTCAACTGTAAATTGGAAAAATAATGGCAAAGCCTTCTGTGATCATATTCATCTTCTTTCCATATCCACCATTAAGAGAAATGGTTGCACAAATCCATCAACTAGCACATGGAAATTGTAATTGGCAGAGGTATCAATACACCTTTAACATATTAATAGGGGTCGGTAATTGGATCGGAATCACATTCGGGGCAATACATTTAAGAATAAGGGTCGATAATAGTTTATTGGTCATGTGTACGAATATTAAAATTGATTATAGTTCAAAAAGAATTATATTTGACAAGGAAAAAGATTAACAGACACAAGAGAATCAGATCGCGGTATGGACTGGACATTATAAGATCCACATTACACGCAACATTATATGAGAAAGAAAAAGGGTGTGAATCTAACATGTAAGGAACCAAAATTTTACGTAGTGCATATAAGTAGTAACCACAACATGCCTACATTCATAAAACTAAACTAAGCAAACACGTTATCAATAAAGATGAACTAAATAAATCATGAGCTCCTGTTTGGGAACAAAGTTTAGATAACCCAAGTTAACTTAACTTCGGAGGTATTAGGTAGCTAACTTTGGTAGTCATACCTTCCCTTAATTTTAAAGTTATCTTCATAGTAAGAAAAAATTAGGTAAGAGTAAAG
This sequence comes from Hemerocallis citrina, assembly GCA_017893485.1. Lineage (NCBI taxonomy): Eukaryota > Viridiplantae > Streptophyta > Magnoliopsida > Asparagales > Asphodelaceae > Hemerocallis > Hemerocallis citrina. Next base: position 14,721,562 of record CM030360.1, read on the forward strand.
TTTGGATAACTATAGTTTTCTCACCGTAATAAAACTGTAGTTATCTTAACTCCAAACATATCACAGTTAGGATAACTATAGTTTTTTTTAAAGTTATGAGTGATAACTCCAGTTATCCTAACTTTGTTTCCAGACATAGCCTAAAGAATCACAAAAGCCCCCTTGCCAAATATTATCTACTAAGCATACACATTTAATATTCACTCCAGAATATCATCATGATCTTAGCCAACCAAGAACAAACTTCTTAACATATTATCCACTAATAATCAATCAAGAAACACAAAATCAAACAGAACCCAGATAACAAATTTAAATCACGACCCGAAATATCACAACAACCAGAACAAAAATTCGACGAAAATAAGTAGGGTTTTAAAAAGGGAACTTAATGCCTACCAATATTTGCCCAAATTTCCAGAATAAAATTGCAAACCATGATCGACCCATTTATCAAAATAGTAAAATGCATCAAACCCAAGTGCATAAATCATTTAGACAGAGAATAAGAAGAATACCTTACAAGAGAAGAAGAAGAGACTTAGGGGAGAGAGAGAGAGGTAAACAGTATCTGTAAGAGCATCTCCAAGAGGACTAGCCAAAATGGCTAGCCAAATTGTCAAAATTGTGATTTTGCCTAGTGAATTTGGCTAGCCATTTTGGTTCATCTCCAATCATGCTAGCCAAATTCACTAGCTATCCAATATTTTATTATTTTTCAAAAAAAAAAAAAAACACAATAACATAATTTCATAAGTTAACAAATTTATTACCTTGTCGATCTTAGTGACACCACTTTGACGTCTTTGTTGAATATTTGAGTAGAACCCAACAAACCTAGCAACTTCTTGGTTAATAGTAGACCAACGGTTCATAAGAGAACCTCGAGTTCGGTTATAACAAACTGTTTGATTTTTTTACAACAATCTTTTAAGTGTTTGACTCACTTAAAAGATCCGTATAATAGTTATTTTCTAGAGTACTCATCTACACATATAAATTACTAGTATTATACACGTGCTGTGCACGTGGGAAAAATTGAGGGAATGAAAAGGAATAAAAAAAAATCTACCAGCACGTGCGTTGCACGGGTTGGGTTAAGGACAAATTACACTAAGGCCTTCTTCCATTATAGTAGTAGAGATCTAGATAAACTAATTAAACAATATAAACATACTAATTAAACAATATAACTAATTAAACAATATGACTAACAATTAAAACCCATCCCATAACACAGCCATTAATTAAAACCCATCCCATATCCCACTACAAAATTAAAACCCCAACCCACCCCACAGTAATTAAAACCCATCCCATATCCCACTACAAAAATAAAACCGCAACCCACCCCACAATAATTAAAAACAATCTTATCTTATCTTCTCACCTTCTCCCTCTTCTCCCTCTCCCCACTGCCGAAACCTCCTCACGTTCTCCCTCTCTTTTTTCCCAACGCCGAAATCACCCCCACTCCAATATCAACGAAGAAGATGAACAGGGCAAAAAGCTGGAAGCTTGGAGGTACACGCGATTACACTGCAGCGACAAGATTTTCCTTTCACAGGTATTTAAAGCAATTTGTTTTGAAAAAATCCATAGATACAATTTGAAGTTCTGGTAGTTGCTCTTATAATTGCAAATAGATCCGTTGAGATTCTAGCCGTTGGGCTATTTTTCCCCAATTTTTTAATTTTGCCGAGCTCCCTTCTCCCTCTCTATTTTGCCTAGTACTGTTCACGCTCGGTAAAATGGCTAGCCAATTTGGCTAGCCGTTGGATGGCCAAATTGAAGGTGACTAGCTATTTTTGCCGATGCCTAGCAATTATACAGAGCCCTTGGAGATGCTCTAAGCAGAAGCACATATCCTTCGGAAACAAAGAAATTTGTTCAAATATGACCCACTTTTTAAACGTATTTACAACACTGACCCAATTTCGAAAGTATTTATCAAAATGACCCAGATAGCAAGTTTGGTAAAAACATCATCGTTATCTAAGATATAGAGTGTATGTTAAGTTGTTTCTCCACTGCTTGAAGAAAAACATGAAGAAAAATACCAAGTTTAGATTCTCTATCTCAGATAGCGAGTGTGTTTGTAGTGCATGCACTAACTGAGATAGGAAGTGTCGATTGTGGAGTTTTTTAAAGACTCGATGTCTCTCTTCTTCACTTATCTATGTATTCCAGTTTGTGTGGATTATGATGATTGAACTGTCAATGTTGATTGGGTTATACCCACTTTATTTATGTATGAGATTTTATATGGCACAATCTATGTTGTCTTGAGATTATGTGTATACAAGGAAAATTTGAGATTGCTGAACAAGTTCGAAAAAAACTCAAATTTCACATTCGCTATCTCAGATAGCGAGCTATTTTGCACTAGACTTGATAGCGAGTATTACGTTTAATAATTTTCCAGAGACTCTGAGGTCTTTGGAAAATTCTCAATCCTCACAGTCGCTATCTCAGATAACGAGTCTAGTGAAATGTAGCTCACTACTGAGATAGCGCATCTGTCATTTGGGTTTTTCCTGAGACTTCACAGTCTGGAAAAACTCAAAGTTCACAGTCGCTATCTCAAATAGAGTTACTTTGCACTATACTCGTTATCTGAGATAGCGACTGTGAGGATTAAGATTTTTCCAGACCCATATCCGTGGAAAAACTGACAATTCACTCTCGCTATCTCAAATAGCGTGCTTCTTTGAACCAGGCTTGTTATCTGAGATAGCAAGCTTAGTTCTACAATTTTCCAGTGCTGACTTGCATTTAACATCTTCCCTGTATACAACCATGGCATTCAACACCAACGCATTCACCACATAATCCAATTCAACCACATCTTCACTGTATACAACCATCCCATTCAACACCAATACATTCAACCATATCATTCAACCACATTCAGCCATCGCATCCAACCAACCAAATAATAATCACACAAACAAACTTAGTGCAAAACAATGAAAAAACAAACAAACAAACAAACAAACTCAAACAAAACCCAAAAACCAAACCTGGGAAAAAAAAACCCAACCAAACACAGACAAAATAACTAAAACTTATGCAAAATCAAATTTAAATCTACCAAATCTAATAAACTAAATGAAACTATACATCAAATGTAGAAGTTCATGGATCGTGGTGAAACAAGTTTGGGGGTCTCCTCGTTCGTTTAGGATGCCTTGGAGTTGCTTGAGTAAGTCCGAAAAGAGGAATGTCATCATCATCATCTTCTTATGGCTCATCGATGTGCTCCTCCTCTCCTCATTCTTCTAATATTCTCTAGTGATACAGAGGTCTTGTGGCCATTTTCTTTCGACGACCCGTTTGGTGCACCGGACCCGACAATATAGCGTCCAATCTATTTTCTTCGCTAACAAGGTCCTCTTGTGCCCGACACGAATGAACCTTTTTCCGTGCAAACTCCTTCACTGCTTTGGCAACATTGCTCTTTAACACCTTCGCACATTCTTTTGCCTGAATTCATGTTTGGGCCATCTACACTCAAACAAATAACATGTATTAAAAGCATAATGTATAATGTAAAATAAATATATACAAAATAAAACATACGAGATTTCGAATAAATGTTGCCTTCGGTTGAAACATTGGTAAATGAACGGAATGGTCGTCAGCTGGATCAACGGCTCATCCCGAGTCGGTACTTGCACACCTGCAGGCATCTGGGATGTAAGAGATATATCAAGTCGAGTCTTTCTCCGATACCACATCATATATGGTCCATATAAATCGGCATCAAATGGGAGAGTATTAAAAATCACGTGATCAGAATGATGATTGTTTCATATATCGACGTGTGTCTGCAAACAAGCGGCCCAATCGTAACCCGGTTGTCAACTCGTACTGGTAACACCATGCAAAATTAGCATTAAATGGTTGTGCGACCGAAATATTTTGAAAGATGCTAAATTGTCGAAGTACCCTATTGACAAAATAGGAATCCACTATCCCGAAGTTGACAAGAGATGCTCTAGTCAACCATAGCTCATGAGTCGCCATGCACACAGGTGGTAATCTAGCAAAACACTCCTCCGTATAAGGCTCCCATTTGACACAGTCATCCATCAACGTATCAAACTCGAACCTATAATATGTCAAGCAGCGATTTGAGTTAGCCTTCCATGTTAGAGATCCAAACTAGTATACACCTTGTGATGGTTTCATTTGAGGGTCATCAGGAACATACAAACCACTTTGATGATTGCCTACTAATTACGGGTCTACCAATATGTATGTGTTCCAAACTCCATACTTGTAGCAACAACATCGGTCCATTCATCTGACTCGCACTAAGAGCGCAGCTGCACAAACTCCGATATAATGTAGCCAGTGCTTCACTATCCCAACTGTACGCCCCAACAATTTTAAGATGTGCAATTAGAGGTAAGTACATTAGGGGAACGCAAATACCAGTAGAGTTCGGGAACATGACACCTCCAAACAATGACATAATGTATGCCCTGCAATAGCACTGGACTTCAAAGTCGTTCGAATCTTCATTCAACTTATTGTTGAAAGTATCCTTCAACCATTTCAACCGAAGAGACTTCTCGATAATAGCCCTAGGATCTGGCTCAACCCCAAGATATTTTGTGATAAAAAATTATGGATGGAAGTCCATCGTTCTAGTTACGACCTGTCCATTGATGGGAAACCCTATGATCACTGCAACATCCTATAGTGTGACGGACATCTCCCCTACCGGCAAGTGAAAACTATGTGTTTCCGGATGCCAACGTTCGAAAATGGCGGTTTAAAGAGGATGGTTGACCTTAATTGAAATCATTAAAGCGATGTTGTACAACCCGCAATCTCGTAACAACTCGTGGATACGTGGATGCATTGGCAAAGTGGCATGCCCTCGAAAAGTACACTCCTTTAATTGTTCATGTCACACGTCTTTTGAACGTTGTTGCCCTTCCAAGGTCAAGAGTCTTGACCGGGACCTATCGGTGGAATATAAGATGATGAAGAATGGCCTGGCTCATTTCACGAAGAAGACGGGCCCGACTGATTTGACGAAGAAAACGAACCCAGCTCGACCAACACAACAAATAACAATCAACATCAATTTCACAATATACTATTTGATTAAAGCAAAATCAAATTAATGGAATAAAGACAATCATCTTAGATTTGTGTGTTTTTGTCCACCCCAGCAACCATTACTTGGAGGTCGTCCATAACTAGTTCGTGCCCCCCCCGCAGCCTTGGTTACTTGAGGGTCTACTACTCGTTCATTCTTCATGAATATTCTCTGTTCGTATCGTATATAATAGCGATGAAAATCCTACAATTTTATATGTATTTCAGTATAGTAGAATTACATACTATAAAAACAAACAATTTAACACCAATAAAATACATTAACAACTCAATCATAACATAGACAAATATCTAATAATCATATTCATATCACAAGCTTCTCAACATGCTAGTTCAAAGTTAAATTATATATCAAAGTTGCATTTCACTTTTAACTAAATGTACAGAAATAAATTCCAAAATTATCTATTAACTAATCATCCCACAGATCATGAGCTTTCAACATTACATTCAATTTAACGTACAATCAAAATTAACCCAAAATCAAATTGCAAAAGTATAAAGACTTACCGTACGATAAATGAGTGCTTCAGGAGGTAGAGAATGAGGATGAGATGAATGCACTCGCTTCCACTGCAGTTCTCTTTACCCTTCCCAAAATCAACACAATTCGGGAACTTGGATGATGAGTTTAGGGTTTTGAAAATGGGAGTAGAGAGGGTTGTGAGTGATGAAGTGGATCTCAATAGATTTTGGACGGATTTTGTTAGTGAAATAACAAATTTGAGAGGCTAGGATTTTGGGTTTCTTTCGGAGTTTGGAGAGAGAATGGAAAGAGAGAAGTGAAGAGAGATAGCGAAACAACGAGTCTTGTCACTCACTATAATTTGATATTTTTCTTCAAGTAATTCTCCAAGTGGTGGAGAATTACCTCAACTCGCTATCTAAGATAACAAATGGATTATTTTGGTAAATACTTTCGAAAGTGGGTCAGTTTGGTAAATGCTTTCAAAAAGTTGGTCATTTTGGAAAAAAATCGATAGGAAGGGAAAAAAAGGCACGTGTTTGAGGCAGTTGATGCACGTTTTACTCATTGTCATAATAGCTTCCCGCACATTTCTAACAAAAAAATAAATTAATAAATAAATTTAAAAAAAAACCTTGGACTGTGTACATCGGTGTGTACTTTTTAAAATTTCTATTTAGCATGTGTAGCCGGTTGAAATTGAGTTTGGGTAGTTCTGGTATATTATGAAAGACTTTGCCATTGTACCAAAACCCCGAAGCTACAGTGAGGATTGAAGATTTTGTAATTATAGGGGGCGTTTGGTACGCGGTAATGTATAAGGGAATGTAGGATTACCCTCTTGATTACCTGGTTTGGTAAGATATAGGTATAATTTTGTAAATAATTTTAAATTTTCAGGGTTATCAAAATAATTAGTTTGGAAGGATAAACATTCCCCTTGAAAAGGGTGGGATTTGTGAATTCCTCCACATAAAAAATGAGTGAGATTATTGCATACCCAAAATACCCTCCAGATTTTTGGCTTATCATATAACCCGCTCTTGTTCCCAATTCTCAAACGCCATTCAAAACCCCATTTCCGTTTGTAGAACCCTTCCCTCATCGTCATCAGTCAGAAATATTTCACCTGCATTACATGGAAAGTCCATGGATCGGATCGAACATACAAAAGGTAGTGGATATCAACAACAACAAAAAATGTAATTTCCTGTGTTTTGAAACTGAACATGTTTACAAACAAATTTCTAGGGATTTTAGCATTGAAAAAGCAACTATTACCGATGGCATCCAAAATTCAAATGCTATCAAGCAAAAGAGAATGCCACCCTCCATGATATTACTTCAGAAGAAGAATCAATAGTTGTTAACATGTAGTGGGAACCAAAGTGGAATACATCGCTATAGATCTATTAATTCGTACGAATTAGTTCGATTTGTTAATTTTTTTTAGTGGGAACCAAAGTGGAATACATCGCTATAGTTTAATCATAGTGTAATTTTTTAGTAATCTATTTGTTAATTTACTAAAGTTTTATAAGATATATATCAGTATTGCTTTTGCACATGCATGCATATACATCAATTACTAAATTAGATAACTTTTATATTTATTTATTTTTAAATAAAGCCAAAAGAGTATTTTCGGTAATGTCTACTATAGAGATGGATTGATGGGAATGAATTGTTCTATACCAAACACGGTAATAAAGTATTCCCAGGCATGTAATGTCATATACCAAACACAGTATTGCAACATTCTCGGGAATCTTCATTCCCACCCTCATATTCCTGGGAATCCACTAATTCCTGGGAATTCTCCAATCCGCGTACCAAACGCCCCCATATAGTTATATTCTAAGAGCATTTACAACGGCATTTCTCAAATTTTATTGTTTGCTATATTCCTTTTATTTTTATAGTCGGACGATACATTCGTTGACGTGTAAAATAAAAAAAGAAAAAGACGAGACAATATATCTCGTCCCTCTCAAATTTTTAAAAAAAATTGCATGGGACGGTAGAACATTTACCGTCGGGGATTTTTTTTTAAAAAAAAATTGGGAGTTATATCGTCTCTCTCGTTTTAAAAAAAAATAAAAAATTACAGATTAACTATTAAAATATGTTAATTAAATAAAATAAATAATATAATAATACCTAAACCTAATTAAAACCAACTAATCCCTCCTCAAATTGAGAATTTTTTTTTTCCGGCGAATCTGACTGTTCGATCCAGTAAAAGGAATAAAAATAAAAAATAAAAAATATGGAACGATACATGTTGTATCGTCCGACGTTATTAAAAAAAATAAAATAATTGGGACGAAAAATGTTGTCCCGTCTCTTATAATTTAAGAATCGCAATTTCATTTCTCAAAAATAAGAAGCGACTGTAGCGAATATGGCAAAATAGCAAACGACTGCAGCGTCATGTTTTTCGAAAAATGGTAAATTGGCAAATATAGCAAACGACTGTGGATGCTCTAACATCTCTGAAAATTGTAGATTTTGATTATTTTAAGAAGCATGGATCTAGATCTAGGGTGTGGGTATGTGACATACAATTAAAAGCAGGATACGAAGGACACGACTAATGGTAAGTTATAAATTATTTAACATAAGTAAGCACAATGCAATGACATCAAACAGTACAATTTTGAGCATAATAAGCGAATTAATAAGTCTACAGTCCACAATAAAGTAAATAATACTTTACAGCATCACTAAATCGAAGAGAATTCATAGTGCATACGAGATAAATAAGGGCGGACAGCCCTATATAGGCTTCAAAGTGCATATGCAAGTTATAATAGCATCCACAGTCGTGTGCTATCTATATAATAAATTACAAAGAAAGCTATTAAATCGCTCACAATCAATCCTTCCCAAAATCAAAGGCTCATATCAAATATCACAAAACACATTTTTTCTCTAAAATTTCAAACCTCAAAATCAAATTTTTCCCCCTGAAAAACTCATTATTTTATTACTATCCCTCTCTTCTCTCTTTACTTTTTCATATTTCTCTCTTTCTCTCTCTCTCTCTCCCATTCTTTCTTTATTTACTTAGAAATTTTGATTTTAAGATTTTGGTTTTATAAAATTTCAGAATTTTTAATAGCAAATATCTCTTCAACAATTAAATTTCATTATTTTCCACACTTAAAGTTATAAGAAGTTAGATTTTATACTCCAATTTATAATTATTTTTTAACATAGACTTTTATTTATAACTAATTATTGTCATACTATTCAAATTTGAGCTACATAATTATTGTTTTACTGTTTACATGACTTTTCGTGCTTTGTATCGTTCCGAAGACGTGCCGTAGGCACGTGCCCACGGACAAATCTAGTTTATGCATAAAATATATTTTATAGCAAACGACCAGTTGCAGTCGTTTGTTATTTATGCATTTTATGCATAAATAGCGACAGTAGATTGCTCTAAATGAGAGTGGGTTTGAGAGAAATGCATATTATACATACACAACTTCACTTTCCGTCCCATGAAAAAAAAATTATTTTTTAATTATCCGAAGCAACTTCACTTTGCGTTGCTCACCCAAAAAAATTAATAAAACGTAATTAAAAACAAAAAAAAAAATCCTCCCCCTTTGACACAACTTCACTTTGCGCGGGGGGGGGGGGCTATTAAATTTTTTTTTCAACTAAAAATTGATTTTGAATATTAAACAATTCGAAAATAACGAAAAATCGTGGGACGCAACTTCACTTTCCGTCTGTCACTTTTCTGATTTTTTTTCTTCTTCCGATGCAACTTCACTTTCCGTCTAACATTAAAAAATTAATTAAATAATTTGTTTCGTCCTTCCGACGCAACTTCAAAGTCCGTCAAGTATTTTTTTATCTTAAATTGATATAAACTAGCATTGAACGACTATAGCAAATACGAAAAATGCTATATATAAATATGCATTTTGTCAATTTTTGACAATCATAACTGTGGATGCTCTAAAACGGATAAAGACGGACAAGGACTGGCGGCCCTAGGCCATCCTGGTCCGCTTTTTAAAGTTTAACCCTTGATACTTGTGTTTTATATATCATAGGGTTGGATTATTAACACAAGTCCAAAAGATAATTTGCCAATTTCTAATAAGTAAGGTGCAATAGCCATACCTTTTCCCTTCGCAATAAATCTTGGACTCTCATCTCGGCATATGATATCACATGGAACATCCATCTGGAGTCCATCTGGAGGAGCAATATTGTTCTAAAAGGGTATTATATCTATATATTATGCTAATAAGAGAGAGAATATATCATCTCTTTCCTTTCTTCATTTTTAAATAGAAAAAGGAGAGCAAAAGTATGAATTCACACATATCTTACCACGTGCACACACCAGCCACCACATTCGAATTTTCGACCGCTCAACGCGTCAGCTCGATAAATCAATATAAAAATCACTGAAAATAATTTAAAATTAGGAAATTAACTTAAAAGTCCAAAAAGTATTATTAAATACGAAAATTTAATTAGCAATTCTACAAAATAATTAAAAATTTGGAATCTATACAATATATTATACTAAACAACTCCAGTCAAAAAAAAAATTATACTAAACAACTTTTGTCTAGGATTTTCTCATTTTTAAAAAAATAAAAAAATGAGGACAAATGTACTCCATCCAAATTGAAATTGGAACTTCATTATTATATAGATGTAGGAGATAATGTTGGATATATTGGTATATTCTCTCTATATAAATATAGCACGTGCATATGAGTAACACGTGTATTGAACGTACAATTGATTAGATATTAGAACGCGGGTTTGTGGACTTATAACCCGATACCCAAACTAGTATTTAGAGATAAATACTGGCTTGTGATAGCAGTCTAGGTATTCCAATATTGATACCTATGGTGAATATCTCAAGCAACTTAGATCTAGAGATAAACCCTAATTTCAAATTGTTAATTTCTCACAAAACCTAACAATGTTGAGATATTAGACAATTAATTTTGTGAGATTTGAGAAGAGTTCACCGGAACCCGACGCCATCGCCGTGCGCCGTCGCTACCGTCGCCATCTTGGTCGACTCGAGATCTGGTCGCAGATCCGCAGGCAATCTCGTCTTCTCTTTCTCGCTGGTTTGGTTGGGTCTGTTTATCAGCCCAGTCGCCGGATCTGGCCTTTGCCCCGTCGACCAATGCAGCACTCGACGCCGCCGTTGATCCCCGTCAGTCGACCGTGCGCACTTTGTAGAACCCCGTATTTTCAAATATTATTTTAATTATTTGAAAATGAATTTAAATAATTTTTGAGGATTTAAATAAATATTTTCTAAGAAATTTATCTTTTGTACACGTGCAAAACACGTGCAAATGACTTTTCAGAAGTTTGAAAAAAAAATTAAGTTTTCTTTATGAAAAATCATTATTTATTATTTGAAGATTATTTAGTATTTTTTTCCAGATTTTTCTGAAATTAATTAGTACTATTTGCAATTTTTGAGAAAAGAAGGACTTATTTGCAAAAGTGAAATTTTTGAGGGTTGAAGTGCAAAATGTATTTGCTGGGCATTCCGATCAGTAATTGTTGAGGTTTGGAAATATATTTTTCTATTAGATCCTAATTTAAATGATATTTGGTTTAATTTTCAAGAAAAGGATTATATATGTGAGATGTACTTTTGGAAAGGATTATTTTGTAAAGTGGGAATAAAACCCTAATATTCTATCCGGCATATATAAGGGAAATTCTTTCCCAGCCGTCATTAAGTATATTCAGAATATTGGGATTTCTTTGAGGAGCACAAAGGAGGATTCTTGGATCTAGCAAGGAGGAGCTTTTGTGGATCTTTTCTTCAAATCAAGGTGAGTGGTTTGTTTTGTTTTGCTTTGCTTTGTTGTTTTGATTGATGAATGACGTGAGACCTTCGTTATGCTTGTTCGTGATCATTATGCCATTACTTTGTTAGTCTCGTTGTATGTATGATATGGATCTTTAATTTGGATATGGATGATGAGAACTCTTAGTGTTATTTGGATCATGATGATAGAAATATTAAGATTTGTTGAGGATATGTTGATTGTGAGATCGTATTGTTGGGAGACATATTAAGAATTGATTGTGTTATGATCAGATGACAAACACCTAGATCCGATGGTAGTAGTTCAGATTTTGATTAAGTTATGAAAGAAGTTTTGTTGAGAAAAACCCTAATCCAAGGATTAAGAGTTTAGATCATGAGGATATGAGATTTGAGTATTTGATTGATTGAGAAATGTATCCTTGATGGTGATTATTGAGAGTCGTTTATTAGCCCGGATACAGTTGATTTTATGTTCAGTGAATCTTTCGAAAACTCCAGTTTGATTTGTGTTCAGACCTATCTTTTGGGAATCTGTAGCCGACAGCCGACTGTCTTGCGAAGCAGTCGACTGGCACGAGCCTGTTGTGTATTTTAGTCTTTGAGATTTGTTCGGGACAGTCGACCTATGACTCCCCTCAGTCGACTGATATACTTAGAATATTTTTGATGAGAATTATTTGTTTTGTCTCGGGGCAGTCGACCGACTTCTTGGTGAGTCGACTGGTCATGCCTTAGATTATTTTTGTAAAATGTTGGGATATGTCCTCTGGACAGTCGACTGGTCCTTTATGCAGTCGACTGGTCCTGAAGGATCTTGTATTTGATTATGAGATATTTTGTTTAGTGTTGATTTTAAGATGTTCAGTTAAGAACATGACTTTGAGTTATTCAGTTGAGCCACTTGTTCAGTGGGAATTTGTTCAGATATTTGTTTTTGAGTCTCTAGAGGTATGTGACCCTAGTATACCGGTGTTGAGATATTTGTTCAGTTATTTGTTGAGGCCCTTTGAGGCACATTTTCAGTATTCAGATTTTTAGTCCGGTAGGGTACACTACTCTAGGAGATTTGTTCAGTAACCCAAACTAATAAGGATAGGCATTAGTAGTGTCATGACGAATGAGAACATGAGTTATGCACCTCAGTATGGCTTTTAATGTAGGATTTTAATCTCCTGAATTATCCAAGTAGTTAACTTGTGATGTGTGATTTATCTCCGAAATTATCCAGGTAGTTAACCTGAGATGTGAGGTATTTCTCCTGAATTATCCAAGTAATTATCTTGAGATGTGGGATTGAACTACGGAATGACCGGAGTCGAGGCGACACTTTTGGGGTATTATTGTGATGATGAGTCTATGTTTAGATGTGGGATGATCTCCTGAATTATCCAGGGAAAAATACCTGTGATGTGGGATCAATCTCCGGAATGATCAAGCATGGGCAAATTATCATAGTTTATCTTCATCTCTTAGTAGTCATCGTTGTCAGCATGTAGTCATGATGTTTTCTTGAATCACTTTTATGCATTTGGATTTCCTGTTTTTGCACACACTTGGCTTTTGGTTTTGGTATCACCCATTACTCTTTTATTGTTACTTCATACATTAGTGCTTGATTATTATTTGTTGGACATTATGCTTCAGATTCATTTATGTTATTTGTTTGATTAGTTGCCACTCACACCATTTTTATGGCTGACCCCTTTAGTTTGGGGGTTATGGTTCAACTCTAGCCTCACATGTTGCAGGTTATTGCTTAGATTGGAGGTTGGATGCTTGAGTGGGCAGGTTGAGATAATTGGATTATTTAGTGATTGGTGTAAAAGAATTGTAAAGACATATTGTGTTGTTATTGAGCTGTTAATGAAAGATTAAATTGAGTTGAGATGATTAGACTTCCGCTGTGATTTGTAATAATTGTTGTAATAAAGAAGAAAAATTTTAGTGGTGTTGTTGGTGTCTATTGTTCTATTGAAGTGGATTACTGGGATTTCGCCACTTATTTTCTAAGCTCTCATATTAGAAATTTAGGGCGCTCCAGAGATTGGTATCAGAGCTCCGCTTCAATGTAATAATAGACTTAGTATGACAACCAACCTAGGTGTGGACACTAGAGAGTGAGTACCTAGGTGTGGACATCAGAGTGTGAGTATCACATAGAGTTAAAATATGATGTTTGGTTTGAATTTATGGTTTGGGATATGGTTATAGTTGCCAGAAGGTATTGATTTGAGTTTGAATTGTGAGTGTGTTGCTCTAACTTTACCCTCGTTTTGCAGAAATCACAATGGTTGCACCCAGAGGTAGAAATGGTGGCAACAATGAGGATGGATCAGGTAGTTCTCGAGGAACGGGAATTGACCTAGAAGCTGAGTTTGCCAAAGTATATCAGACGTTGAATACGCTGATGGCACTCAATGTGGCGCAGCAGCAAGCGCAGCAGCAGAATCCGCCGCCAAATCATGGAGCTGGACATGGATTGGTGAATGCCGACCCCATCAAGCAGATTGAATCCTTTAAGAGGATGAGGCCGCCAGTCTTTGAGGGGCAAGCTGATCCAACAGCAGCAGATGATTGGATTAGAAAGATGGAGACGATCTTCGAGGTGTCAGAGACTCTGGCAGCTAGCAAAGTGAAGTTAGCTTCGATGCAGCTCGAGAAAGATGCTGGTGTTTGGTGGGAATCACTGAAGAGGAATTTGGGAGATCAGCCTTTGACATGGGACGCTTTTCTGGAGGAGTTCAGAGATCGCTTCTTTCCTCTGGATGTTCAAGAGAAGAAGGCGACTGAGTTCATGAACCTTCAGCAGGGGAGCATGACTGTTCGGGAGTATGAGACGAAATTCGCTCAACTTTCGAGGTATGCACCAGAGTTGGTCATGGACGAAGCAAAGAAGGCCAAAAAGTTTGAGCTAGGATTGAGGCCAAACTTGAGGTCAAGGATGGTTCCGTTGGGTATCAGGAGATTCGAGAAGCTGGTCAGGAGGGCAGCAATGACTGAGGAGGATATGGAACTGTTTCAGAAGAAGCAGGATACATGGAACCGAAACAAGATGCCAGCATCAGGCCAGAGTGGGAAGGGATTCCCCGCGAAGCAGGCAAAGTTCAGTGGACCGGTGCAGAAGGCATCTGGAGCTCAGGGAGTGACCTGTTACTATTGCAAGGAAGTAGGACACTACAGGTCAGCATGTCCGAAATTGGCAGAGCATGTTTGTTCTCAGTGTGGGCAGACTGGACATTCAAAGCCCCATTGTCCACAACTGAAGAAAGACGGTTCGGGTGGAAGCAAAGTCCCGAAGAGGCAAGGGCGAGTATTTGCATTGACCGAGGAGGATGCGAGGAACTCGGAAGATGTAATACAGGGTATGCAGGAATTTTGATTTCTTTCATTTTGAATCAGTGTAATGAATAAAAGCTTTTATTTCAGAACAATTTAAGATTGAGTATCATTCTTATTGTAACAGGAGTTGTTTTAATAAATGGAATAAAAGCAAATGTTTTGTTTGACATTGGTTCATCACATACATTTGTATCGCCAAGTTTTGCAAGGATCTTAGGTTTGGAACCTAAGTTATTCCCAGGCAGGGTTTTGTCGGTGGCAACGCCGTCAGGAGAAGAGCTGGTAGCGGATCGATATTACGAGGGCTGTGATATCGAGATTGGTGGAAGAATGTTCGGCATCGACTTTATCGAACTGAAAGTGTTGGGAGTGGATGTCATCGTAGGCATCGATTGGATGGCTATATATGATGCCACAATTGATTGCAAGCAGAAGGAGGTGTTAGTGAAAGCACCAGGTGGACCTGCAGTAACTTTCCAAGGGAAGAAGAAGATTCCGCAGGTGGCTGCAATGGTATCTAAGAAGTCTATTGCAGATGAAGTCAAGGGCATTTCAGTGGTTCGAAGTTTTCCTCAGGTGTTCTTGGATGATTTTCCAGGATTACCGCCACAGAGAGATGTAGAGTTTTGTATCAACGTTCAGCCGGGAAATGTGTCGATTTCCAAGGCTCCGTACAGGATGGCACCTGTAGAGCAGGATGAAGTGAAGAAGCAGATTGAAGAGCTTTTGAGCAAAGGGCTTATCAGACCGAGTTCATCTCCGTGGGGAGCGCCAGTGTTGTTGGTCAAAAAGAAGGATGGGTCGATGAGGATGTGCATTGACTACCGGGAGTTGAATAGGGTGACTGTTCAGAACAAGTATCCGTTGCCGCGGATTGATGATTTGTTCGACAGGCTTCGAGGAGCAGCGGTGTTTTCGAAGATTGATCTGAGGTCAGGGTATCATCAGGTGCGAGTCAAGGAGGAAGATGTGAGTAAGACAGCTTTCAGGACTCGTCATGGGCTGTATGAATTTTTGGTGATGCCATTCGGGTTGACGAATGCGCCAGCAGTTTTCATGGATATGATGAATCGGGTGTTGAGACCGTTCATTGATTCCTTCGTAGTGGTCTTCATCGATGATATCTTGGTATATTCGAAGTCGGAGGAGGATCATTCTAAGCACTTGACAGCGGTGTTACAGACGTTGCAGGAGCACAGTTTGTATGCCAAATTGTCGAAGTGTGAATTCTGGAAGTCTGAGGTAGCTTTTCTTGGCCATATTCTTTCTAAGGAGGGAGTGGCTACTGATCCTCAGAAAGTGGAAGCAGTGAAGGATTGGCCCAGGCCGACATCAGTGAAGGAAGTCAGAAGCTTCTTGGGATTAGCTGGTTACTACAGGAGGTTTATTCAGGGGTATTCTCAGATTGCAGTTCCATTGACAGGTTTGACCCGGAAGAGTGTGGCATTTGTGTGGACAGATAAGTGCGAGGAGAGCTTCCTTGAGTTAAAGGAAAGGTTGACTACCGCACCTATATTAACATTGCCGCAAGCAGGGAAGGATTATGACATCTACAGTGATGCATCTCTCAGAGATTTGGGATGTGTCTTGATAAAGGAAGGCAAGGTCATTGCTTATGGTTCGAGGCAGTTGCGTCCGCATGAGAAGAATTATCCGACGCATGATTTGGAGCTAGCAGCTATCATTTATGCCTTGAAGCTATGGAGGCATTATGTTTATGGTGAGAAGGTCAATATGTACACGGACCACAAGAGCCTGAAGTATATCTATCAGCAGAGAGATTTGAATCTTCGGCAGAGAAGGTGGTTGGAGGTATTGGAAGACATTCGTCCTGAGATCAAGTATCATCCGGGCAAGGCGAATGTAGTGACTGATGGACTTAGCAGGAAGAGTAGTTTATCGAGATTGATCACTACTCGAAGAGAGTTGGCAGCAGAGATCGATCAGGCAGGTATCGAGGTGGTACTGCGAGGTTTAGGGGCATCTTTGGCTCAATTAAGGCTGCAGCCGTCTTTGAGAGAGAAGATTGTGGAAGGTCAGAGATCAGATTCAGAGATCCAGAAGATGTTGCAGCAGGTTGCAGAAGGCAAATTATCAGAATTTCGTGTCCAAGATGGAGTTCTTTGGATGGGTGAGAGGTTGTGTGTTCCAGATGATGCAGAGTTGAGAGAGAGTATCTTGCAGGAAGCACACAGTACATTGTTATCAGTTCATCCAGGAGGTACGAAGATGTACAGGGATATCAAACCGCATTTTTGGTGGTCTGGTATGAAGCGGGATGTAGCAGATTTTGTGGCAAGGTGTCTGACTTGTCAGCAGATCAAGGCAGAGAACCAGAGACCTGGAGGTTTGTTACAGCCATTACCCATTCCGGAGTGGAAGTGGGAGAACATTAGCATGGACTTTATCACGGGTTTGCCTAGGAGTTTGAAAGGCAATGACTCGATTTGGGTTGTTGTAGACCGATTGACTAAGTCGGCACATTTTCTAGCCATGAAGATTTCTTGGTCAATGGAGAAATTGGCTGAGTTGTACATTGGAGAGATTGTGAGGCTTCATGGAGTTCCTGTGTCAATTGTTTCTGACAGAGATCCGAGGTTTACATCAAGGTTTTGGAGAAGTTTACAAGCAGCTTTGGGCACCAGAACTGATTTCAGTACAGCATTTCATCCGCAGACAGATGGTCAGACGGAAAGGGTGAATCGAGTGCTGGAAGATATGTTGAGAGCTTGTGTTATGGATTTCGGTGGTAGTTGGGAGAGATACTTGGCATTGGTTGAGTTTGCTTATAACAACAGTTACCATGCAAGTATTGGGATGGCACCATATGAGGCTTTGTACGGGCGGAGGTGCAGGACACCTGTATGTTGGTATGAGGTTGGCGAGAGGCAGATGTATGGCCCTGAGATCGTGTAGCAGACGTCAGAGCAGATTGAGCTGATTCGCAAGAGGTTAGTTGAAGCTCAGAGTCGGCAGAAGAGTTATGCTGATGCTCGATGAAGAGATTTGGAGTTTGAGGTTGGGGATGCAGTTTTTCTCAAGGTTTCTCCGACCAAAGGAGTGATCAGATTTGGTAAGGGAGGCAAGTTGGCGCCAAGGTATATTGGTCCGTACAAGATCGTGGAGAGGATTGGCAAGACCGCTTACAGATTGAAGCTTCCAGAGGAGTTGGCTCAGGTGCATGATGTGTTTCATGTATCATTATTGAGGAAGTATGTTGCCGATCAAAAGCATCAGTTGGTAGGAGTTCCTGAAGACCTACAGGTGAACTTGAGCTACAAGGAACAACCTGTTGAGATCGTCGATCGTAGGGAGAAAGTCCTTAGGAGCAAGGTGATACCTATGATCAAGGTATTGTGGAGGAATCAACAGTTTGAGGAGGCTACTTGGGAGCCAGAAGATCGCATGCAGAAGGATTTTCCTGGATTGTTTGTATGAGCGTATTCCTTTTGTATGATTGTAATTCTTTGAATAATTGTACTATTGATTGACATGTGATGTATTCCTTTATTTTGAGTGTGATGTTATATGAAATTGTTTGGATTATGATCCATTTGTGAAGTATGGGTTCCTTTTGTTGGTATGTGTTTTGAACTCATTAGTAGTAGTTCTGAGGACAGAACTCTTCTAAGGAGGGAGTGATGTAGAACCCCGTATTTTCAAATATTATTTTAATTATTTGAAAATGAATTTAAATAATTTTTGAGGATTTAAATAAATATTTTCTAAGAAATTTATCTTTTGTACACGTGCAAAACACGTGCAAATGACTTTTCAGAAGTTTGAAAAAAAAATTAAGTTTTCTTTATGAAAAATCATTATTTATTATTTGAAGATTATTTAGTATTTTTTTCCAGATTTTTCTGAAATTAATTAGTACTATTTGCAATTTTTGAGAAAAGAAGGACTTATTTGCAAAAGTGAAATTTTTGAGGGTTGAAGTGCAAAATGTATTTGCTGGGCATTCCGATCAGTAATTGTTGAGGTTTGGAAATATATTTTTCTATTAGATCCTAATTTAAATGATATTTGGTTTAATTTTCAAGAAAAGGATTATATATGTGAGATGTACTTTTGGAAAGGATTATTTTGTAAAGTGGGAATAAAACCCTAATATTCTATCCGGCATATATAAGGGAAATTCTTTCCCAGCCGTCATTAAGTATATTCAGAATATTGGGATTTCTTTGAGGAGCACAAAGGAGGATTCTTGGATCTAGCAAGGAGGAGCTTTTGTGGATCTTTTCTTCAAATCAAGGTGAGTGGTTTGTTTTGTTTTGCTTTGCTTTGTTGTTTTGATTGATGAATGACGTGAGACCTTCGTTATGCTTGTTCGTGATCATTATGCCATTACTTTGTTAGTCTCGTTGTATGTATGATATGGATCTTTAATTTGGATATGGATGATGAGAACTCTTAGTGTTATTTGGATCATGATGATAGAAATATTAAGATTTGTTGAGGATATGTTGATTGTGAGATCGTATTGTTGGGAGACATATTAAGAATTGATTGTGTTATGATCAGATGACAAACACCTAGATCCGATGGTAGTAGTTCAGATTTTGATTAAGTTATGAAAGAAGTTTTGTTGAGAAAAACCCTAATCCAAGGATTAAGAGTTTAGATCATGAGGATATGAGATTTGAGTATTTGATTGATTGAGAAATGTATCCTTGATGGTGATTATTGAGAGTCGTTTATTAGCCCGGATACAGTTGATTTTATGTTCAGTGAATCTTTCGAAAACTCCAGTTTGATTTGTGTTCAGACCTATCTTTTGGGAATCTGTAGCCGACAGCCGACTGTCTTGCGAAGCAGTCGACTGGCACGAGCCTGTTGTGTATTTTAGTCTTTGAGATTTGTTCGGGACAGTCGACCTATGACTCCCCTCAGTCGACTGATATACTTAGAATATTTTTGATGAGAATTATTTGTTTTGTCTCGGGGCAGTCGACCGACTTCTTGGTGAGTCGACTGGTCATGCCTTAGATTATTTTTGTAAAATGTTGGGATATGTCCTCTGGACAGTCGACTGGTCCTTTATGCAGTCGACTGGTCCTGAAGGATCTTGTATTTGATTATGAGATATTTTGTTTAGTGTTGATTTTAAGATGTTCAGTTAAGAACATGACTTTGAGTTATTCAGTTGAGCCACTTGTTCAGTGGGAATTTGTTCAGATATTTGTTTTTGAGTCTCTAGAGGTATGTGACCCTAGTATACCGGTGTTGAGATATTTGTTCAGTTATTTGTTGAGGCCCTTTGAGGCACATTTTCAGTATTCAGATTTTTAGTCCGGTAGGGTACACTACTCTAGGAGATTTGTTCAGTAACCCAAACTAATAAGGATAGGCATTAGTAGTGTCATGACGAATGAGAATATGAGTTATGCACCTCAGTATGGCTTTTGATGTAGGATTTTAATCTCCTGAATTATCCAAGTAGTTAACTTGTGATGTGTGATTTATCTCCGGAATTATCCAGGTAGTTAACCTGAGATGTGAGGTATTTCTCCTGAATTATCCAAGTAATTATCTTGAGATGTGGGATTGAACTACGGAATGATCGGAGTCGAGGCGACACTTTTGGGGTATTATTGTGATGATGAGTCTATATTTAGATGTGGGATGTTCTCCTGAATTATCCAGGGAAAAATACCTGTGATATGGGATCAATCTCCGGAATGATCAAGCATGGGCAAATTATCATAGTTTATCTTCATCTCTTAGTAGTCATCGTTGTCAGCATGTAGTCATGATGTTTTCTTGAATCACTTTTATGCATTTGGATTTCCTGTTTTTGCACACACTTGGCTTTTGGTTTTGGTATCACCCATTACTCTTTTATTGTTACTTCATACATTAGTGCTTGATTATTATTTGTTGGACATTATGCTTCAGATTCATTTATGTTATTTGTTTGATTAGTTGCCACTCACACCATTTTTATGGCTGACCCCTTTAGTTTGGGGGTTATGGTTCAACTCTAGCCTCACATGTTGCAGGTTATTGCTTAGATTGGAGGTTGGATGCTTGAGTGGGCAGGTTGAGATAATTGGATTATTTAGTGATTGGTGTAAAAGAATTGTAAAGACATATTGTGTTGTTATTGAGCTGTTAATGAAAGATTAAATTGAGTTGAGATGATTAGACTTCCGCTGTGATTTGTAATAATTGTTGTAATAAAGAAGAAAAATTTTAGTGGTGTTGTTGGTGTCTATTGTTCTATTGAAGTGGATTACTGGGATTTCGCCACTTATTTTCTAAGCTCTCATATTAAAAATTTGGGGCGCTACACACTTGCCCCCTCTCTTTCCGATTGTAATCGACGGAAGCCACCACCTCAGGCGCAAGTCTGATCGTCTTCTCTCTTCTTCATCTTGGCTGATTGGGTCTCTTGTGTGGAACCCTAATTTGAAGAAGACAGTGAAGGGAATCTTTATATCTCATCAAGATTTGGTATTTCTAAACTTTAAGATTCGTGTAATTTATCTAATTTATTTATTCTGTTATTAGTTAGCAGATCTACAGATAAATCCTCTTCTCCCTATAAATTACTTATGTAGTAATAATTCAGAATATACTCTCGAACTTTAGGAACTCATCGTTTATTCCTTGAGATGGAAAAACATGATCGACCATATAAGGTTCCTAAACTGGTGGCGTTTAGTAGTTCTGAATTCAATAGTTGGAAGAGGAAAGCACAGTATGGGATGAAATTCATGAAGATTTTTTATACCTGTCAAACAACTTATGATGAGTGTACCGAAGATGTGGATGATGTCACTTGGATCAGAGATGAGGACTTGTGCAGGGAGTTTTTGCTAAACAGTATTTCAGATCGGTTAGCAGATGTGTACAAGAAGTATGGAACAGCTAAGGAGATTTGGGATAATCTGCTGGATGAATTCAAAAAGGAGGAGAAGGTCTTCAAGACTCACTTGGTTGATAAGTTCATGAGTTTTGAATTCAGAGAGGAGAAGGCCATTCTCCCTCAGGTAACTGATCTTGAAGACTTAGTTGCTAAATTGAAAACTGAAGATATCACTGTGTGTGATGCATTTCTTACTGGAGCAATAATCTTTAAATTACCAGCATCATGGCTTACATTTAAGACTGAAATGTATAAACTGCCAGAACAAATCAAGCTTGCGCAACTCAAACGATGTATTAAAGTAGAGGATGAGACAAGAACTAGGATAAATTTGGAGTTGGCTAAGAAACAAATCTCTCATGCTAATGTGCTAACCAATACCAAATATATTCCTAAGTTTAAGAAGAATAAGCTTAATAAAGTTAAGAGTGAACTGTCCAAGTTGGAAGCCAATAAAAAGATTGTGAAAAAGAAAGAAAAGTGCTACAACTGTAGGAAGTGGGGTCACCATGCTACCGAATGTAGGCTACCCAAAAGAGAACAACCTAACAATGAAACGGTGAACTTATTAGAGGGCAACACTGAACCCACCAACTTTCTGTGTGTTGTTGGTGATGATAAGGTCAGTGCCTCTACCAGTTGGTTGTTGGACTCGGGGGCTACATGCCATGCTTGTAACAATAAGAACCTGCTAACTGATCTCAAAGATGCAAATGAGTCTGTCTCTATGGCGAATGGAGAATCAGTCAAGGTGCTCCAGGTTGGAACTGCAAATCTCAGTCTTTCATCAAGTAAGAATTTAATTTTGCGAAATGTTAAATTTGTTCCTGCTTTAGCAAAGAATTTAATTTCTATTAGCTTACTGAATAATGCTAGCATGGTAGTTTCTATGATAAGTGGTAGAGCAATTTTATCTGTTAACTCATACTACTTTGGTTGTGCTTATTTAGTCAATGGCATGAATAGACTTAGTTTAGCAAATGAAGTGATTAATGCTGTTAGCTCAAAACTGTGTAGCCCATATACTTGGCACAACAGATTTGGACATGTAAACTATATTAAATTACTTGCTGTTGCTAAAACTTTTAATCTGCCAATTGATACATCCTTAAGATATGACAAGTATGAAGTGTGTGCTCAGACAAAAGTCACTAGAAAATCCTTTAGTTCTGTTTCTAGGAGTACACAACTTCTTAAACTAATTCATTCTGACATATGCGACTTTAAAAACTTTATGACGCAAGGAGGTCAGAAGTATTTGATAACTTTTATAGATGATTGTTCTAGATATTGTCATATTTATCTGTTAAAATCAAAGGATGAAGCACTTAATAAATTCAAAGAATTTAAAGACCGTGTCGAAAATCAGTTAAATGCTAAAATAAAAAGGTTCAGATCTGATAGAGGTGGGGAATATGTATCAATGGGTTTTAAAGAATTTTGCACTTCACATGGTATTATCTTTGAAACAACAGCACCCTACTCACCACAGTCAAACGGTATAGCCGAAAGAAAGAATCGAATACTCACAGAAATGTTGAATTCTATGTTATTGACTGCTGGATTGCCTTCGAGTTTTTGGGGAGAGGCTGCATTGACTGCTAATAATATTTTTAATATGTTACCACACTCTAAATTGACTAAAACACCTTATGAGTTATGGCATAAGCACACACCGAGTTTTGATAAAATAAAAACATGAGGTTGTATTGCTTTTGTTAGAATACCAGACCCTAGAAGGCCTAAAGTAGGACCTCATACAAATACTTGTGTGTATACAGAAAATACAGTTGATAGTGCGGCATACAGATTTTATAACCTATCTCTCAATAAAATAATTGAATCTAGAGATGCAGAATTCTTTGAAGATGTGTTCATCAAAGACAAAGACATAACACTATCTGGCCACACAGACTTAGTCAATGATTCACAAACAGAATCTAGACTTAGCATAATTGACACTGAAACGACAAATGAAATTGAGCCTAGAAGAACCTCCACCAGAGATAAGACACCTAGAACCTATGGTGATGATTTTGTAACTTATGCACTGTTGGCTGATCCACTTAGTGTGAATGAAGCTCTTCGGTCTAGGGATAGTTTACTTTGGAAAGAGGCTATTGATGATGAAATGGATTCTTTATTTCAAAATAAAACTTTGAAATTAGTTGATCTGCCAAAAGGGGCTAAAACTATAGGAAACAAGTGGGTTTTGAAGAAGAAACTTAATCTAGATGGGTCTGTAGCAAAGTATGAAGCACGACTAGTAGCTAAAGGTTATACTTAGCAAAGTGGGATAGACTATTTTGATGTTTACTCACCTGTTTGTCATATTGCTACAATAAGGATTCTTCTTGCCTTTGCATCGATTGAAAATTTTGTTATTCACCAAATGGATATTAAAACTGCTTTCCTAAATGGAAATCTTAATGAAGAAATCTATATGAATCAACCTGAAGGTTTTGTACTTAAAGGTTTAGAGAAGAAAGTTTGCAAATTGGTAAAATCTTTGTATGGATTGAAACAAGCACCAAAACTATAGCATGAAAAGTTTGATACAACAATAAAGAGCTTAGGTTTTGAATCTAGCAATTCTGATAAATGCCTTTATTTTCGTGATCTATCAAATAAAATTGCTATAATTTGCTTGTATGTTGTTAACATGCTTGTTGTTGGAAGCGACCTCTCAACTGTAGTTGAAGTTAAAACAATGCTATCCAAAGAATCCAGCATGAAGGACCTGGGTGTTGTGGACACTATACTAGGTATGAGAGTGAGTTTTGGTAGGCAAGGTATACTCCTTAGTCAATCTCACTATATCAATAATGTGTTATAAAAGTGGGGATGCAGTAATTGCAAATGGTTTGAAACACCTTATGATTACAACAATAAGTTAACACCTAACGTTGGTGCAACAGTGAGACAGTTGGATTACTCCAAACTAATTGGAAGTCTCATGTATGCAATGATCTGCACTAGACCAGACATAGCCTTTGCGGTACGCATGCTTAGCAGATTTACTAGTAATCCCGGTAAGTCATATTGGAATGCCCTTGAGAGGCTAATGGGTTACCTGTGTGGTACTCAAGAGTTAGCTTTGTGCTACTCTGGACATCCTTCAGTTTTGGAAGGATATTCTGATGCATCGTGGTGCACAGAACTTGGTGAAAGTTGATCCACTAGTGGTTATGTGTTTACACTAGGAGGAACAACTGTGTCATGGAAATCTAAAAGGCAACCAGGTATTGCATTATCATCTATGGAGTCTGAACTCTTTGCGCTATCTTGTGCTGGTGAAGAAGCGGAATGGATGAGAGACCTGTTGCTAGATATTCCATTGAGAAAGTTTAAAGTGACCACTCTTAGCTTGTTTTGCCACAACCAAGCTATAAAAACTGTAGCAACTAATTCTCTTTACAATGGGAAGAGAAGAACTGTCAGTCTTAGATAGGCAAAGTTGAACTATCTCATTAAGCAAGAGATTATTACCTTCATTGATGTGAGATCAAAACAGAATGTGGCTGGTGCCCTTACTAAGGGATTACAAAGAGGTCTAATTATCAAAACTGTGGGGGAAATGGGGTTAAGAGCCATCAAGTCATAAAGGCCTTAACACCTTAGTTATTTTGATAATTAGAACAGTCATAGAGAAGTTCAAACTTAAGCATCAATTTGACAGTTAACATGTTTTAGATAATCTTGATGATTCCACATAAATTCCACAGATATATAATGTCATTCCAATTTTGATAGTATCATATATCTATAGAATTTACTTAGAATAATCATATTATTTCAATACGAAACATGAAAACTTGTCGATATGTTTCCGATGATTAAATTGTCCTAAATATCATTCCAATTTTGATGATATGTCTTTTATGGATGCATGTTTCATTCCAATTTTGATGATTCAATGGTAAACTATGATTGAAACGGCAGTTTTTCATTCCAATATGAAACATAGAATGGTTCTTGTGTAGAAACTATAAAGTTCATGTACTTTATTTGTTAAAGATACTTGATTATGATGCTTGTGTTAAAATCTTGCTAGTCAATTTAAATTGTACTAAGTTCTTTTGTTTGAACTAGATACTTTTATGTAATTTATTTGAATTCAAAGAGAAATGACTCATGAAATTCTTATTTGCAATGTTGAGCAACAGGTGCTAGCAAAGATAATGGATATGGAAACTTAGATCTCGATTTTGAAGATGATGACTTGCTCGATATGGAGGAGTAATCTTGAAGTAGCACGCAGGGATTTTCTTATGCCAATCACTTGCTTAATAAAACTTCTTTTGAGTTTAAGACTGCTTTTTGGAGCTTAAAACTCTTTTATTTGGTTTGAAGTTTATTTTCTTTATTTAGTTTGAGACTATGGTTTATTTATCTATTGGTTTAGTCTTTGTGAACTATTCTGAATTGGATATGGTTTGGAACTATTTAATTATATTGGTTTAGTCTTGATTGAACTATTCAATTTTATAATTATTTCGTTTTTTATGAAACTATTCCTTTATGATGCTTTTCTTTTATGGACTATCAGCCAGTCAGTTGTATACTGATCTGATGAGATAATCCTGTACTTTATATATTGAGAATATAGGAGGAGATTATTGGATATATTGGTATATTCTCTCTATATAAATATAGCACGCGCATATGAGTAACACGCGTATTGAACGTACAATTGATTGGATATTGGAAAGCGGGTTTGTGGGCTTATAACCCGATACCCAAACCAGTATTTAGAGATAAATACTAGCTTGTGATAGCAGTTTAGGTATTCCAATATTGATACCTTGGGTGAATATCTCAAGCAACTTAGATCTAGAGATAAACCCTAATTCCCAATTGTTAATTTCTCACAAAACCTAACAAATAACTCCCCACTCTTACTCGATCCAAATTAGAATTGGAACTTCATTATTATATAGATGTAGGAGATAACTCCCCACTCTTACTTTATTCAAATTGGAAATGTAGGTGATAACTCGATCCCCACTCTTACTTCATCCAAATTGGAAATGTAGGTGATAACTCGATCCCCACTCTTACTTCATCCAAATTGGAATTAGATTCTTCATTATTATATAGATGTTATTAGACATGTGTGATTGGGTGGCAATGTGGACCCAATGTGAGTTTTTCTATTTTGTTTGACAGCCTCGATTACGCACGTCTTCGCGCATCTGGACGTTCGGACGGTCGAAAATTGAGCGTAGGTGGTGGCTAGGTGTGTGCACGTGGTAAGATATGTCTGAATTTCTACTTTTGCTCTTCTTTCTCTATTTCAAAATGGAGAAAAAAGAGAGGGCGTACATTCTCTCTCCTATTAGCATAATATTTATATATAGTTAGATATTATTTTCAATTTTTTTTCTTATTGTTTTTTTAAAAATATGTATAGTATTGCACATGTTATACGATATATTATATTATATTATATTATATTATGTTATATAAGTTTATGCAATATTGCATAAACGTACACTAGTATGATATCATATAGGTGGCTCATATTCTATTAGAGCATCCACAGTCGATTGCTAGTTTTTCATTTTATCAATAGTATAGCTTTTTGGACTGCATTCGTTTGCTATTTATTCATATTTTGGCAAAATCGCTACAGAACAATGCTATATATGAGAGCAGATATGAGAATATGCATATTATAGCGGACGGATCTTAAAGATCCGTCCCAAATAAAAAATTATTTTTTTTATTTTATCGGACGTATCTTTAAGTTCCGTCTCAAATAAAAAAGCAAGTTCCGTCCCAACTTTTTTTTTTTTTAATATTGGCCTTGGACGGATCATTGCGATCTGTCCCACATTTTTTTGGGTTTTTTTTTTACTATTTTTTTAATTATTAAAATTTTTAAAATATTCAAATTAATTATTAAAAAATGCCCAGATTTTTTTTTTCGTGGGACAGAACTTAGAGTTCCGTCCGATCATTTTTGTTGTTGTTATATTATAGTATTTCACCACTATAGCAAACATCCGATTGTTATAGGTATAATATACATTTTACTATTTTTTAGCAATCACAACTATGGATGCTCTTATAGGCATGCGTTATGTCATGGGAACCCCCCAACATTTGGCCCCAAAAATTAGAAAAACCTAATTATAGGATCTACTGGTTGTGTTAATACCTGCTTCTATTCCATTGCCTGCAACCTGTTTGTTCAATTTGCTTCTATTTTATGAGTTTGATATTTTCGAATTAGGTTTGTTGTCGATCAAGAGTTTTAGGCATTTATTATTGGTTCCAGGTATAAGAACAAGGATCTGGACGATAACTTATCAGCCACCTTTCAAGAATTGCATCGATGAAGCTAATGCTAGTGGGTTAATGTGCTCATATAATCAAGTGAATGGGGTTCCAACTGTGCTGACTACAACCTCCTGACCAAAACTGCAAGGGATTCATGGCAGTTTTCTGGGTAAGATATCATGAATTGAAATTGCTAGTATCAGATTCAAAAGTATCTAACAGTAAAGGTAACTAATAAGGCATACTTATCAAAAATGATTGTACAAATTAGCTTCCCTTACAGTTATAATTAGCTTTCCAAAATTGATCATACAAGGGGCAGGGCCGGCCCTGAGTTCCCGGGGGCCCTAGGCGAACTTCCGACATGGAGGTCCCTAATAACATTTTTTTTACGCGCAAAATACGTACCTATATTTACAAGGGAAGTTCAAATTTGGGGGCCCCTAAAATCGGAAAATCTCTGGGGCCCATGGCGGCCGCCTTACCCGCCTCTAGGATAGGGCACAAGGGGTTATAACAGTTCACAAGTCTGACCTAATAGTAGATACAAGTAATCTAATGAATTAAACAGCAAAACACCCAAAAAACTAATCTACAAATAAAAATGATTTATCATAAGATCATTGCAATTGGCAATTTAGAGAGATCACATTGTAATATCAGATTGGTAATTGTTGGAATTGAGTATACATTCAAAACACTTCTTTTATTTACAAAATTGTCTTATGGGCCAACGGTTAAAGTTTTGAGTTCACATGAGGTTGGGGGTTCAATTTCTACATCCGCCCCCCCCCCCCCCCCCCCCCCCCCCCCCCCCCCCCCCCCCCACACACACACACACACACACACACATATCTATGACCGGGCCGGGCCATAGGGCCTGGGGGGTCTCTTGAAAAAAAAAGTTTTAAATAAAAACGTTTCCTTTCTTACTGGCCAGTTTTTTGACCAGTAAAATCATTAAAATATTTTTATGGTACTTTATAGTATGGTTGTTATGACATTAAATTAGAATGAAAGAAAAACATTTTTATTTTTGGATATAAATATGTGGGCTATGTCACATAGATTAGAGAGAAAGAAAAAAAAAGAAAAACAAATTCTTGATATCTTCTAAAAAGAAAAACAAATTCCTACATTACACACACACACACACACACACACACACACACACACACACACACATATAGGGTAAAAGGGATATGAGCAGCTTGCTCATTTAGTAAATGAGCAATTGATTATGTGGCATGCATGCGATACATTGTATATAGGGTAAAAGGGATATGAGCAACTTGCTCAATTAGTAAATGAGCAATTGATTATGTGGCATGCATGCGATACATTGGACAACTAACCCTTTTAAGGATTTCCAATCACATGTATGCCACATCATCAATTGCTTATTTACTAAATGAGCAAGTTGCTCATACCCCCCCCCCCCCCCCATATATATATATATATATATATATATATATATATATATATATATATATATATATATATATATATATATATATATATATATATATGACCGGGCCGGGCCATAGGGCCTGAGGGGTCTCTTGAAAAAAAAGTTTTAAATAAAAACGTTTCCTTTCTTACTGACCAGTTTTTGACCAGTAAAATCATTAAAACATTTTTATGGCACTTTATGGTCTGGTTGTTATGACGTTAAATCAGAATGAAAGAAAAAAGTTTTTATTTTTGGATATAAATATGTGGGCTATGTCACATAGATGAGAGAGAAAGAAAAAAAAGAAAAATAAATTCTTGATCTACTCTAAAAAGAAAAACAAATTCTTGAGCATTAGGCAGCACTGTAGACATAAGCTCGTTGTATCCAGGGAGAAGTGTTTGGTGATAAAAGACCCATCTCCAGAATCAGCCAAATAGTTTCTTAAAGAAAGTGCAACCCAAGCCTCGGGCCATTTTTCTTCCTGTTGCAGATCAACTCCAGATCCTTTCTCAGAAGTTCATTTGGTGCACACAGGTTGACCCATCCCTTTCTTAACAATTTTAAGAAACTATTTTTTGTAATCTGTATTGTCTCTAGTTTCGGACCGCAAGTATGCAACTAACAAACCCGAGAAATTTGCTGGCCTGAACTTCAAGCGATGGAAGAAAAGGATGTTTTTCTATCTGTCGCTGAAGGAATTTGCCCATGTCTTACCCAAGACTACCTTGTAATGCCTAACCCAGAACCTGTTGATGTCCATGATAATGAACAAATCTTAGATGACATAGCAGAATGAAAGGATGCCGATTTTAAATGTAGAAACTTTATCTTGAATGGGTTATCCGACGAAATGTATGACTATTACTTACAATTCGATACGGCTTGATCTGTTTGAGAAGCCCTGCAAAATAAATATGAAACCGAAGAGGCTGGCTTGAAGAAATTTGTAGTCAGTCGTTATCTTAGATACAACATGGTCGACGAAAAGCTGGTAACTATTCAATTACATGAGTTACAACACATTGCTCATGAGATCATCTCAGAGGGAATATCCCTCGATGAGAAATTTCAAATAGCTGTGATGATTGACAAGTTACCACATGGTTAGAAAGACTACAAGAATATCATGCGACACAAATCCAAGGAACTGACCATGGAGAGTTTGATAACTAGGCTTAGAGTTGAGGAGGAATCCAGAAAACAAGATCAGAAAGAAGAAGTCCTGCTTGTTCAACAAAACAAAGCGAAGGTCCATTTGAAACCAAAGAACAAGCCTTTCAAGAAGAATGCTAGTCGGAACTTCGATTCGAACTTTCGTCAGAATGGTCAAAATGAACGTCAGAATTCGAATAAGGGAAATAACCAGCAAGCCCAAACCAAAAATAATGGAACAGATCCTATCGAGTGTTGGAAGTGTCATCGCTTCAGACATATCGCTAGGAACTGCCGATCGCGTACGCTTGCACCACAAGCAAATGCTATCGAAGGGCCTTTAGTGGCTATAATCACCGAGATCAACATGGTCGGTGTAACCGATGGGTGGTGGGCTGATACAGGCGCTACTAGGCATGTTTTCTATGAGCACAGTTGGTTCAAAACTTATAAAGAGACTAAAGGTCAGAAACTTATAAAGAGACTAAAGGTCAGAAAGTGAAACTTGGTGATTTACACTGTATCAATGTGATGGGCACTGGAGGGGTGGACTAGGAGTTTACCTCTGGCAGGACTGTAACCCTCAAGGATGTCTTGCACACTCCTGATATGGGAAAGAACTTGATTTTTGGATACCTTCTCAACAAGGCTGGGTTTTATCAGAGCATCGGATCTGACCAGTATGTCATAACTAAGAATAAGATTTTTGTGGGAAAATAATTTGCTTGTAATGGAATGTTTAAACTCAGTATTGAAATGAATAAGAATATAGCTTTTGTTTACTCATTGTCTTCTTTTAATTTATGGCACTCTAGACTATGTCATGTTAACAAAAAATTGGTAAATAATATGAGCAAACTTGGCATGATACCAAAAGTTAACTTAATTGAATTTGAGAAATGCACCTCATGTAGTCAAGCTAAGATAATTAAAATTTCACATAAAATTGTAGCAAGAGAAACAGAATTTCTAGATTTGATACATTCTGATATATGTGAGATAGATGGAACTTTAACTAGAAATGGTAAAAGATATTTCGTTACGTTTATTGATGATCATTCAAATTATACTCATGTTTATCTTATGACACATAAGAGTGAAGCAATTGACATGTTTAGAACTTATGTAATTGAAGTGCGAAATCAATTTGAAAGAAATATTAAGAGATTTCGTAGTGATAGAGGTACAAAATATGATTCCAATGAATTCAAACAATTATATACTTCATTAGGAATTATTCACGAGACTACTGCACCTTATTCACCTGAATCTAATGGAAAAGCTAAAAGAAAGAATAGAAATTTTTCTGAATTGGTAGTTGCTTCACTTATTAGTTCTGGAGCACCTAAAT
The DNA here is from genome assembly GCA_017893485.1 of Hemerocallis citrina. NCBI lineage: Eukaryota > Viridiplantae > Streptophyta > Magnoliopsida > Asparagales > Asphodelaceae > Hemerocallis > Hemerocallis citrina. Next base: position 14,753,469 of record CM030360.1, read on the forward strand.
CCTTATGGGGTGAAGCTCTTTAATCTATATATCATGTTCTAAATAGAATTCCGCATCTATCTTCTGATACTTCACCATACGAATTATGGAGAAGTAGAAAGCCTAATATTGATTATTTTAGAGTTTGAGGTTGTTTAGCATATGTTAGAAAACCTGACCCTAAAAGAGTCAAACTTGCAAGTAGAGCATATGAATGTGTTTTTATTGGTTATGCAGATAACAGTAAGGCTTTCAAAATTTTAGACTTGAATAATAATGTGATTATTGAAGCTTTAGATGCTGATTTTTATGAGGATAAATTTTCTTACTTATTGAGGAACAGTGGGGGTAGTAGTGGGGGTTCACAACCTTCTACTTCCTCTAGCGTACCTCAAACTAGTACACATTTTAATGTTGATATAGATTCTGAGCCTCGTAGAAGTAAACGTGCTAGAACTGCTAAAGATTTTGGTGATGACTATGTTGTATATGCTTTAGAATCTGACCCTAGTTCTATCAATGAGGCCTTAACCTCACCCGATGCCGATTTGTGGCAAGAAGCCATAAATGACGAGATGTATTCATTAACCTCTAATGGTACTTGGGAGTTAGTGGACTTACCTCGCGGTAGTCGTACTATAGGATGCAAATGGATTCTTAAAAAAAAAGCTAAAACCAGATGACACGATTGAAATATTTAAAGCTAGACTAGTAGCTAAAGGATATGTACAAATGGAAAATATAGATTTTTTTGACACTTACTCTCTGTGACTCGTGTGACTACCATTAGATTTTTATTAGCTATTTCTGCTGTGCATAATTTATTGATTCACCAGATGGATGCTAAAACAGCTTTCCTTAATGGAGAACTTGAAGAGGAACTTTATATGGATCAGCCTGAAGGTTTTGTGATTCCAGGATAGGAACACAAAGTCTGCAAGCTGAATAAGACTTTATATGGTCTTAAGAAAGCTCCTAAACAGTGGCATGACAGAATTGATCAATTATTACTCTCAAATGGTTTTTCTATTAATAATGTTGATAAATGCCTTTATTATAAAGCATCCAGTGATAGTTGCATTATGCTTTGTATATATGTAGATGATTTACTCTTTTTTGGTTCTTCGCTTGAATTGATTTCAGAGACTAAAACTATACTTAGTCAAAATTTTGATATGAAGGACCTAGGTGAGGCTAATGTTATTTTAGGCATGAAAATCACACGTACTGAGACTGGTATTACTCTTGATCAATCTCATTACATTGAGAAGATCTTGAAGAAATACAATTACTTTGACCGTAGACTTGCATGTACACCCAGTAACCCTCATGTTAAACTTTTGAAAAATTCTGGTGCTGCAGTTAAACAAAAAGAATATGCTAGTATTATTGGTAGCCTTCGCCACGCTACAGACTGCACTAGACCTGACATTGCATATGCTGTAGGGGTATTATGTAGATTTACGAGTTGTTCTAGTCCTGAGCATTGGAATGCTATTGACAGAGTCATGAGGTACTTGAAAAAGAACATAAACTTAGGACTACATTATGAGAGGTTTCCCACTGTCCTTGAGGGATTTAACGATGCAGATTGGAATTCATTTTCAGATGATTCCAAGGCCACAAGTGGATACATTTTCAGTATCGCTGGTGGTGCTGTTTCTTGGAGGTTTAAGAAACAAACTATTTTGACTTACTCTACCGTGGAGTCTGAGTTAGTTGCTCTAGCTGCGGCTAGTGAGAAGGCAAGCTGGTTGAGGAACCTCTTGTCTTACATTCCTTCATGGAGTAGGCCTATACCTTCGATCTTAATCCACTCAGATAGTACTGCTGCCATAGCTAAAGTACAAAACGCTTACTATAACGGTAAGAGATTAGCAATTTGTCGCAAGCAAAGTACGGTGAGAGAGCTCCTCACATCTGGTGCTGTTAATGTGAATTTTGTGAGATCGGAAAATAACCTTGCAGATCCTTTGACGAAAGGATTGTCTCGAGACAAAGTTTGGGACACATCGATAAGGATGAGACTAAAGCCCATTTAAGATCACAATTTGTGGGAACCCAACCTATACGACTGGAGATCCCAAGACATAGGTTCAATGGAAAAAACAAGTCATACTGTGATTGGAATCATGCAACCTAGGAGTTTACCACTTCTTAGTCCATCCTGATATGTATGTGCATGGTGTCTTGTAGCGTTAGTAAGGATGAGCATGGCTCTTAATGAGCTTTATATTTCTGAATAAGAGGAGTGCCTAGCTACAAGAGCACTCTTGATAAAGACATCGGGGTGATTGTGAAGTGTGGCTGCTTTTATGAGAATGAGGTTGATTCTCTAAAACATTCACCTATATTGGGATAAGCACAAGGCCGGAATGTGCTGGCATTTGAAACTTGCACCTGGTAGAATCACGTGTGGTTTTCCTTCACTATGTAAAAATGGGTAACGAGTTCAAGACTTAAGATCACTCATTATTGTTGCATTTTGGGGATTGTGCACTATGTAAGTTTCAAGTCTTCGGACATCTTACTTATGCATGGTTTTATACTTTTATTAAAAAAAAAGGCCCCTTTTCAAATCAGTGTTTTAAATATATAAGTGGGGGATTGTTGAAATTGAGTATACATTCAAAACACTTCTTTACAAAATTATCTTATAGCCTAACGGTTAAAGTTTTGAGTTCACATGAGGTTGGGGGTTCAATTCCTACATTCCCCCCCCCCCCCCCCCCCCACACACATATATATACTAGATTTGTCCGCACACACACACACACACACACACATATATACTAGATTTGTCCGTGGCCACGTGCCTACGACACGTCTTCAGAAGGATACAACATATGAAAAATCTTGTAAACAGTAAATCAACAATTATGTAGCTGAAGTCTGAATAGCATAACAATTAATAAAAGTCCCTGTTTCCATTAGTATATGGTAAAAAATAATTATAAATTGGGGGATAAAAATCCATGTTTCTATATATAGAGAGAAATAATTAAATAAATAAATGAGTTGTTTTGGGGAAAATTTTGAATTTGAGTTTTGGGGGAAAAATGTATTTTGTGAGGTTAGATCTGGGCCTTTGATTTTTGGGGATTGAAGGAAAGCCACTTGATAGCTTTCTTTGTGTTTTATTATATAGATATCACATTCGATCCACGCATGTCAACTAAGCAGAGGAATTACTTCAAATTAACCACAAAACAACAACATTACACAGCTCATGTCAACTCAAACCACAATTTACTCCAATAAATAGATTAAAAATCAAACCTTTACATACACATGCAACAAATCCAATCCCTAAACCCTAAAAAAAACGAAAAATTAATTAAAAACCAAACCTTTCGGATCCTTCTCCATTGCTTCACTGACTCTCCATTTGATCTAACAAAAAAAACACTAAAATTAGAAGAAGAAAAAAATCGAGATAAAACCAAACACAACAGATCAGATCAGATCAGATCGGGCCGATTCGTATCTTCAATAGCGATTCCGACAACGATCCGTTGATAACTGCGGCAGAATCCAGCGGCAGCAGCAGTGGAAACCCTAGGCCGCCGCCGAGTCGAGAGAAGGAGGGGAAGAGGCAGGAGGAGGAGAGAGGCGGGTTCTAGATCATCGGTTTGCTTGGAGATTCGGAGCTAGGGTTTCATGGATTTTAGTTTCTTTTGTTCTTCTTCTTCACTTTTTGCCAGCTAATATGGGCTCTAAATTCTATAAATGAGTGGATAGGATCGATTTATATTTTCTGCATTCATTTTTATATATAATAATTTAGAGAGATAGTGAGAGAGAGGGAGAGAGACAGTGTTTTGAAATTGTGGGGTTTGAAATTTTGGGCGGGAAAATACGTTTTGTGAGAATCAATCTGGACCATTGGTTTTAGGGGAGATTGAAGCAGAGCCACTTGAAAGATTTAGGGGAGATTGAAGGAGAGCCACTTGATAGCTTTCTTTGTGTTTTATTATATATATATATATATATATATATATATATATGACCGGGCTGGGCCTTAGGTCATTGGGGGTCTCTTGATTTTTTTAAAAATAAAAACGTTTTCTTTCTTACTGGCCAGTGTTTTTACCAGTAAAATCATTAAAACATTTTTATGGCACTTTATGGTCTGGTTGTTATGACATTAAATCAGAATGAAAGAAAAACATTTTTATTTTTGGATATAAATATATGGGCTATGTCACATAGATGAGAGAGAGAGAAAAAAAAATAAAAACAAATTCTTGATCTCTTCTAAAATATTTCTCCAAATTGTTGAGCAATTTTTTGCTCAGTGTGGTGCAAGTTGGTACGTACTGCTATTGGAGCATTAGGCAGCACTGTAGACAGAAACTCGTTGTATCCCGGGAGAAGTGTTTGGTGATCAACGATTCAACTCCAGAATTAGCCAAATAGTTTCTTAAGGAAAGTGCAACCCACGCCTCGAGCCATTTTTCTTCCTGTTGCAGGTCAACTCCAGATCCTTTCTCAAAAGTTTATTTGGTGCACACAGGTTTACCCATCCCTTTCTTAATAGTAATGATAAATGAATTTTTTTTATTTTTGGAAAATGTAATGATATATGAATTAATCTCAGGAATGGATGTAGAATGTGGTTCATATGTTCTGGATATGTTTTTAAATCAGCTCTGGATATGTTTTATCTTTACCTCCTTATATAGGGAGTGCTGCAATAGTTTCGGTTGATTATTTTGTGCAAAATCCATCTGTGCTCATAAAATTCAGGTTAATATTGCTATGTTACGCGAATGTAATTGTAACTAAGATTATCTACCATTTTCGTATAAATTGCATAAGTGTTGTATAGTTTTGTTTCCTGATTTTCTTAATACTTAATTATTACACCAATTTGTTAATTACTTGTTTTATGAGTTCATATTCTATCCCCAGAAAATTTTAAATTGTCTCAATAAATTTTAGTAAAGAACAAGAAAGCATTAGTAGAGTAGTTTGGGTTTATTGTGAATACAAGAGATCAATGATAACATATTAAGTCTTAGTTACATAAGGGACATTGCGGTCAAGAATCCAAATTTTATTGCTGAAGATAACAAAAGGTTTCATTGAATACATTGATACTGAGGAAGAAGAAACTACTATGATATCGACGACTATTAATGTAAGCTTCCATATGCATTCTTCTTCGTTTGTATCCAAAAGGTATGTTATGTAACTAAACCTGTCTGCATTGAAGACAAGACAACAATAGTCAATGCCTACACATCTTTTGTGATGTTGCTGCATCGAAATTCTCATCCCTTGTTAAGCAATAGTCATAGACTCATAGGTACATAATTTTACATGATCTTGCACTGTTTTAAGTAAAGGATAACAGTATTTGGGAACTGATATTACTCACATTAGAAAATTAATATGAAATCTTATCACTACAAAAGAATAGGGAAAATCTGGCGAAACAACCCCGACTGAATTTGTATGTAGTGTGATAATGGAATTGCTAAGGTAAGATTTCTTGACCTTAGAATGCACTTGCACTGTAACATTACATTCTTGACTATGGCTACAATTGTAAGGTTTAGACTACAACATAAAGCCCTGCATTAGTGATGATGACTCCAACTATAGAGCTGGAATAAAATTAAGTAAATATGTAGAGAAAGCTAAAGATGGGATGTAAGAAAACAAAGTTTCCTGAAGCTTGACTAAAACTGAATCATTTGACTGTAAGGCTCACTTACTTGTAGATGATATGGGATAAATGCATCGAACTTGTAGTTTGTGTTAGTCCTTAATAGGATGGCCATAGATGTAATTGTCACGCCCCGCTTCCCAAAAATATGGAATACGAGCACGTGACGAAGCCCAGCGAATGATTTTAACATCATCCATAAGCTGTAGGATCGACTCAGTATCACAACAAGAATATCACGAATATATATACAACCAAGCATGCATGAATAATTTATTAAGCAACAGAAAACAATTGAAAGCAAATGATAATGTCCACATAGTTTTCAAGTCTGGATCAAATATAAACTCGGAAACAAGTCTTATACAGCAGAAGAAATAAATACCTTAAGGAAAGTAATTATTTAAACAAGCTCTTGCTCCAAGCAAAGCCTAAAATATCTGCTCGCTAATCCCAGCAGGTAGTTCGTCTCCCACGTCTGCTTAATAAGTATAAAAAGGGAAAACAGGGAAAAACAAGAGAAAATGCCCTCAGTGCAAACAATAGTAAAAGCAAGTACAAGTAATGGGGAATAAGGATTGGAATCAAGAATGTAACAGGGATACAACAAGTAGTGATTAAACCAAGAACTAGCTAGCAAGAGGGACATCTTAGTAAACAGGCTGAATAACAAATGCTAATGGTAAAACACATGACAAGTGAACCTGTAGGGGTATCTAACATCAAGTGACAAGTCTCAAGTCTAGTGTCATGTAACAAGTATCAAGTCTAGTGTCAAGTATCAAGTTGTCAAGTCTCAAGTAACAAGTTGTCAAGTCTCAAGTAACAAGTCGTCAAGTATCAGGTAACATGTATCAAGTTCAAGTTTCAGGCTTCAAGTCTCATGTATCATGTTTCATGTATCATATCATCAAGGATCAAGTAACAGGTGTCATGTTCCAGTTTCATGTTCAAGTCTTGTAGTTATTACTATCTAGGTAGCACTTCATGCATCCATCTTTTTACTACATGGTTGCTACAGTCAAAACAATTTCGTTTAGACCTAGTAATGGAGTCTATAGGACGGTGTACTCAGGCATCAATCAACAAGCAGGTGATCAAACCATGGGCTCTAGAGGTGGCCCCCGTAGGCTCTAGAGGTGGCCCCCGTCACCATGACATGACACTTAGTTCTACGTGGCACTTAGTTCCATTTAACATACAACTTTGGAAAACACGGGCTCCCTTTCGAGTACACTTACCTATGTTGTCCACTGTATAGTATTTCCCATAACCCCGGCTTGTTACTTTTATTAATTCTTATCAAGCAAGCATGCAAATGTGTGAAATGTTGTAAATTAATTCTAAGAAAAATTGGAGATGTCCTATAGGGTGTCCAGCAACTACGTATGAAATTTCATGTCCAACTCTTGCTGTTTACATAGCTAAATTAATTCGCAAGGTAAAGGTGTGCAGTAGTTTTGCAAATCTGCGTCTACCGACACAGCTGCAGTAAAACTGCAATAACTCCTAGATCGTAACTCCAAATTCGAAAATTTCGGAGTATAACGACATCTAGACATCCAGGGCTATATCTTCTATTCAGGTCTCGGGTTCAAATTCTATTGTTAAATGGGTCGAAAAAGCAAAAGAAGATTCAGGACAGCAACATGTGGGAATAACTTACCAGTATAGATTTCATGGAAATTTGTTATTAGGTGTCTAAGTTATTGTGTGATATAAATACATGATATTGGTGGTTCAAACAGCAAGTAATAATTATTTTCCAAGTCAAATGGTTGCAAGATCATCAAATACAAAATGTAACATGTGTCTACAAATCTAGGGCTCCTTAATCTCATGTGTTCATATGTTCAAGGGATAAGATGAATCCAAGTAATTATAATTTAATACAACGAAATTATTGTGACTCTTAGAATTATGAAATTTCGGGGATTAATATTGATCAACAACGATAGTCAAAAAGGAGTCACAATATCGAACTATTTGTAGTATTTTCAAGGGATGCTTATACTAGAACAAATTAATTGTACAAGGGATACTTGCCTTGATTGACGACGATTAGATCCGATTGTTGAAGGAAATGAGGTCAAAGAATCCCGGGCGTAGTCTCCCAAAAGCACGTGTGAAGCACGTGCGAAAATCCAATGGTAGAGTGAATTTTCCCACACCGGATCAGGGCCGAACAGCGTACAACGATCTGGGATTCGCTGTGCCAAAACACGGAACACCAGATAGCACCAATGGGATTCTTTCCTACGCAGAGGATCGCCAGAACAGGAAACAACCATCGAGGATCTGCTGTGGGTGAACACCAAATACCGATCGGATCAGATCAAGAGTGCACGGATCTTGATGCGATCCAAGGGGCGAGATCGTATCCCGCCCAAACAGCTGCTCTTCTTCTTCGTTCGCTTCTTCGTCGAAATAGAGAGCAAGAGAGAAAGAGTAAGACGGCGACGACACTGGCGAGCGGCGACGTCGACGGCGGCGACTGGTCAGGAAGTGACGCAGCACGGGGTCGTCGGTGATGACGGGACGGCGCGTGTCGAGGAGCGACGACGCTCTGTTCTGCGTACAAGAACAGGGGGGACGAGGGGAAGTGGGGTGGCTCGGGGGTGTTTTCGGTGTGAAGGCGGCGGCTAGTGAGGTTGCGGATTGTGGAGGCGACGACAAGGCGACGAGGTGGAGACTGGCGAGGTAATGGCGGTGGGTAGAGGTTGAAGACGACGGGAGTTTGGGAAATGGATGAGTTGGGTTCGAGGAGGAGACGATGGTGAAGATGATGGTGGTTGTGAGATGGCGGTGATGGTGGTTGGGTGCTGACGAGGCGATGGTGAGGGAGATTGAACGGAGGGCGATCGAAGGTTGGAGAGGGGTTGTTATCGAAGGAGAAGGAAGCGGAAGTAGGAGACGTGGGGGGGGGGGGGGGGGGGGGGTAGCGGCGGTTAGTTTGTTTGGAGCTGCACAGTATACGGGGTTAGGGGTTAGGGTTAGAGTATAGGGTTATATAGTGAGGGTATCGGGTTTTGGGTTTTAGGGTATCCGCTTCGAATAGGGCCCAACAGGAGAATTGGTCAAAATGTATCAAAATGGGTATTAAAGAGATAAATGAGAAGAAATGGTCAATTCTTCATGGAGAATGATACAAAGTGCACAGAGATGAATTCGATAAAAGGACCAAAAATTGAGTCGAAAACAATTTGATGATTTTATTCGAATAGAAACAAAATACTGGATCAGAAATTTATAAAGAGTACAATAGGGCAAAATACAGTATAAAAATACAAATACGGGGAAACAGGAGTTACAAATCCTACCCACCTTACACAAAAATTTCGTCCTCAAAATTTGCTTAGGCGGTACATAGGATAGGGCTAAGCGAACTGGGAGGTAAGAAGGCAGAGAATTGAAGGGGAAGGAACAAGCAGTAGCCACACCAGAACAATAAGGAAGTAGATAACAACGATGTCAGGTGGAATGCATGAAGGGAAATAAACAATATCAAAAGGGGAAGACAACACAAGATGACCAAGCCAAAAGATGAAGTAGGTAGAACTGGAATCAGAGAGAGAATGGACAGGGAAGAATTGAATCAAATAATGAATGAGTGCATGATAGCAGAATGGAATGCAAGAAAGAAGTAACCGATATCAAAAATGAAGAAGAAAACAACACAAGGCTTGTAAGATAATAAAGCAAAGAGATGGAGAAAATAAATAAGGCTGGAATCGAAGAAGGGAGCGACAAGGGAAAGATGAACCATGGAATGATTCAACGGATGAGAACAATTGTAAGAGATAGGGGATAGCGAACAATGCAAGGAAAGAGAAACAACAATAGGATCCCGCGACCTGTGGGTCATGGGCCCACCACGCTTCCGCTGCTCCACTCTGACGGTGACGTTCCAAGCTCCAGACATGTCGTTGCAGTCCACGTGACGAACAGAGCAGGAAGAAAAGAATGAGACACCAAGATCAAAGAGAGTATGAGCTCCAAATAGAGATAAGCAATAATGCAAAATGGATATAAGGCTTGAGCTTCAATCTTCATAATTAAAAGATAGAATACATATCAAAACTAACGGCTTTTAACAGAAATAATAACCCAACAAATATCAATAGTAATAATATCAATAGTAACAGAATAATAATAATAATAATAATAATAATAATAATAATAATAATAATAATAATAATAATAATAATAATAATAATAATAATAATAATAATAATAATAATAATAATAATAATAAATATAATAATGATAATAATAAAATTAGTAATAATAGTAACAAAATAATAATAATAACAATAGTAATAACAGAAATCAAAATCATCATAATCATGCGAGTAATAATAATATGATGAAATAAAAATATCAACAATACTAATAATAACGATAATACATACATGACAAAATAGAATTCAACACATTCATGAAAATAATGCAATACTAATAATAATAGCATTAAAAATAACAACAATAATATTAAAAATATTAGCAATAATAATCTTATATACAAAATAGAGTAAAATCAACTATACGAGTTCAAATTGTATGGAAATATAAAATGTAACTGTATAAACAAAGTGTCATAAAGGAAATATTTCTTCACCTTTAGTTTCATTATATAAGTAAGAATTGTCTTGAAAAATCAATTTGCAAATAGGTAGAAAATCTTGCCTCCTTAACATCGAGTTGCATGTTTGCCTTCACGACTCAGGTTTCAAGTTGCCATCCGGATACTCGGCTGCACATTTTGCCTCGCCGATATCCAGTTGCAATTTGCCTCCATTGACATCGAGTTGCATATTTGCCATCTCGACATTAGGTTGCAACGAAGTTGTGAAATGTATATAAAATTGAGTATGTTCAGACCCAAAGCAAATTAATAATAATAATAATAGTAATGATAAAAATAATAATACCAATAACAATAATAATAACAAAATATCGATACTATTAACAATAAGAATAACAATGATAAGAATAATAATCATAACAATAATAATATCAGTAATCGCAAAAAGAATGATAGCAATAGTAATAATATCAACGATAATATTAAAATATTAATAGCACTAGTAAAAGTAATAATGCAAGACAAGATATAGTTTGAACCCAACATTTTTGTGGAAGTAATTTAATATTAACAATAGTAATAAAATAATGAAAATAACAATAAAAATATCAATAGTAGTAACAATAATAATAATACTAGTAATGATAATGAAAACAATAGCAATAATAATAATACTAGTAATAATAGCATTATACATCAAATAAGAATTTGTCTTACCAAAATAATCCAGTAGAAATATATAGTCGATCAAAAATGAAAAGTGAAGTTAAAATACATCATTGTTCGAAATAATAAAATCTTTGTTGAGAAATATTTTTATAGAAGATCGAAAATAAATATAACAATTAGTAATCGAAATATAGAAAGTATTCGGAAAAATAATTATAAAGAGAAAAATAAGTAGGAGAAAATGAAGCTACACCCAATAAGGAGTTAAATAGGAGGATGACTAGAAGGGACAAAAAAAAAATTAAGGAATTGAATACGAAAGAAGAAGGACGAGGGGCAAAATTGAAATTGAAGAGATTATGGCAGAGAAGGAATAACTAGCATGATACTCAAAGTGAGTCAACAGTTGAAGATGAATGCAAGGCACGAAAAGCAATGAACGACATACGAACTGGAATAAGAGGGGATCAACGAGACAAGCCAAAAATCAGAGATTGCTTGCACCGGAATCAAAAGAATATGGATACGGAAAGAATAAATTGTACCCAATAAGGAACCAACAATTCAGGATGACTATAAGAGATGGAAGAAAGCAATGAATCAAAGAATTGAATATGAAGGAATCAAAATGGATGGGATAAGACTTGTGTCCAGGTCAAGTTGACTATTAAATTATTCATGTGGTTGCATGACCTGTTTAATGTTGAGTTAATCATGACTGAGTCAAGCCTGTCTAATGTATTAGTCAAACTAACATATTAGCCAAACCTGAGCTCTGATACCACTAAAAACCTTGTCACGCCCCGCTTCCCAAAAATATGGAATACGAGCGCGTGACGAAGCCCAGCGAATGATTTTAACATCATCCATAAGCTGTAGGACCGACTCAGCATCACAACAAGAATATCACGAATATATATACAACCAAGCATGCATGAATAATTTATTAAGCAACAGAAAACAATTGAAAGCAAATGATAATGTCCACATAGTTTTCAAGTCTGGATTAAATGTAAACTCGGAAACAAGTCTTACATAACAGAAGAAATAAATACCTTAAGCAAAGTAATTATTTAAACAAGCTCTTGCTCCAAGCGAAGCCTAAAATATCTGCTCGCTAATCCCAGCAGGTAGCTCGTCTCCCACGTCTGCTTAATAAGTATAAAAAGGGAAAACAGGGAAAAACAAGAGAAAATGCCCTCAGTGCAAGCTAGGGCCACAAATAGTGAAAGCAAGTACAAGTAATGGGGAACAAGGATTGGAATCAAGAATGTCACAGGGATACAACAAGTAGTGATTAAACCAAGAACTAGCTAGCAAGAGGGACATCTTAGTAAACAGGATGAATAACAAATGCTAATGGTAAAACACATGACAAGTGAACCTGTAGGGGTATCTAACATCAAGTGACAAGTCTCAAGTCTAGTGTCATGTAACAAGTGTCAAATCTAGTGTCAAGTATCAAGTTGTCAAGTCTCAATTAACAAGTTGTCAAGTATCAGGTAACATGTATCAAGTTCAAGTTTCAGGCTTCAAGTCTCATGTATCATGTTTCATGTATCATATCATCAAGTATCAAGTAACAGGTGTCATGTTCAAGTTTCATATTCAAGTCTTGTAGTTATTGCTATCTAGGTAGCACTTCATGCATCCATCTTTTTACTACATGGTTGCTATAGTCAAAACAATTTCGTTTAGACCTAGTAATGGAGTCTATAGGGCGGTGTACTCAGGCATCAAACAACAAGCAGGTGATCAAACTATGGGCTCTAGAGGTGGCCCCCGTAGGCTCTAGAGGTGGCCCCCCTCACCATGATGTGACACTTAGTTCCATTTAACATACAACTTTGGAAAACACGGGCCCATTTCCGAGTACACTTACCTATGTTGTCTACTCTATAGTCTTTCCCATAATCCCGGCTTGTTACTTTTATTAATTCTTATCAAGCAAGCATGCATATGTGTGAAACATTGTAAATTAATTCTAAGAAAAATTGGGGATGTCCTGTAGGGTATCCAGCAACTACGTATGAAATTTCATGTCCAACGCTTGCTATTTACATAGCTAAATTAATTCGCAAGGTAAAGGTGTGCAGCAGTTTTGCAAATCTGCGTCTACCGACACAGCTGCAGTAAAAATACAATAACTCCTAGATCGTAACACCAAATTCGAAAGTTTCGGAGTCTAACGATATCTAGACATCCAGGGCTATATCTTCTATTCAGGTCTCGGGTTCATATTCTATTGTTAAATGGGTCGAAACAGCAAAAGAAGATTCAGGAAAGCAACATGTGGGAATAACTTACTAGTAAAGATTTCATGGAAATTTGTTATTAGGTGTCTTAGTTATTGTGTGATATAAATACATGATATTGGTGGTTCAAACAGCAAATAATAATTATTTTCCAAGTCAAATGGTTGCAAGATCATCAAATACAAAATGTAACATGTGTCTACAAATCTAAGGCTCCTTAATCTCATGTGTTCATATGTTCACGGGATAAGATGAATCCAAGTAATTATAATTTAATACAACGAAATTATTGTGACTCTTATAATTATGAAATATCGGGGATTAATATTGATCAACAACGATAGTCAAAAAGGAGTCACAATATCGAACTATTTGTAGTATTTTCAAGGGATGCTTATACTAGAACAAATTAATTGTGCAAGGGATACTTGCCTTGATTGACGACGATTAGATCCGATTGTTGAAGGAAATGAGGTCAAAGAATCCCGAGCGTAGTCTCCCAAAAGCACGTGTGAAGCATGTGCGAAAATCCAATGGTAGAGTGAATTTTCCCACACCGGATCGGGGCCAAACAGCGTACAACAATCTGGGATTCGCTGTGCCAAAACACGGAACACCAGATAGCACCAATGGGATTCTTTCCTACGCAGAGGATCGCCAGAACAGGAAACAACCATCGAGGATCTGCTGTGGGTGAACACCAAATACCGATCGGATCAGATCAAGAGTGCACGGATCTTGATGCGATCCAAGGGGCGAGATCGTATCCCGCCCAAACAGCTGCTCTTCTTCTTCGTTCGCTTCTTCGTCGAAATAGAGAGCAAGAGAGAAAGAGTGAGACGGCGACGACACTAGCGAGCGGCGACGTCGACGGCGGCGACTGGTCAGGAAGTGACGCAGCGCGGGGTCGTCGGTGATGACGGGACGGCGCGTGTCGAGGAGCGACGACGCTCTGTTCTACGTACAAGAACAGGGGAGCGAGGGGAAGTGGGGTGGCTCGGGGGTGTTTTCGGTGTGAAGGCGGCGGCTGGTGAGGTTGCGGATTGTGGAGGCGACGGCGAGGCGACGAGGTGGAGACTGGCGAGGTAATGGCGGTGGGTAGAGGTTGAAGACGACGGGAGTTTGGGAAATGGATGAGTTGGGTTCGAGGAGGAGACGATGGTGAAGATGATGGTGGTTGTGAGATGGCGGTGATGGTGGTTGGGTGCTGACGAGGCGATGGTGAGGGAAATCGAACGGAGGGCGATCGAAGGTTGGAGATGGGTTGTTATCAAAGGAGAAGGAAGCGGAAGTAGGAGACGGGGGGGGGGGGGGGGGGGGGGGTAGCGGCGGTTAGTTTGTTTGGGGCTACACAGTATACGGGGTTAGGGGTTAGGGTTAGAGTATAGGGTTATATAGTGAGGGTATCGGGTTTTGGGTTTTAGGGTATCCGCTTCGAATAGGGCCCAACAGGAGAATTGGTCAAAATGTATCAAAATGGGGATTAAAGAGATAAATGAGAAGAAACGGTCAATTCTTCATGGAGAATGATACAAAGTGCACACAGATGAATTCGATAAAAGGACCAAAAATTGAGTCGAAAACAATTTGATGATTTTATTCGAATAGAAACAAAATACTGGATCACAAATTTATAAAGAGTACAATGGGGCAAAATACAGTATAAAAATACAAATACGGGAAAACAGGAGTTACAGTAATCCTCAACATGTTTGCTTTCTTTAGCACTAGGTCAAACATTTATATCGTAACTAGTATTAGATATAAAATTGACTATCATTGTAATTATTTTAGTGTTGGGTTTTAGGAATTTGAGGATCTTGTTGAGTCTTTGACACAATCAACACAAGCCACCAAGCAAACTGGATCGCACCAATCACACAAAGCACACAAGAATTGTCTCGGTTGGGACTTTTGTCTTAATTTGGGGGAGGAAGAACCGAGATGTTATTTCAGTTAGAGAAAATACAAGAATATTAGAATTCTCACCACGACCCTTCTCAAGCTTAATTGGAACTTGGTTGCTGTCTATAATGGAGAAACTCTCTCACCCTCTCATATGATGTACTATCTTCTTCTATTCGGCACTTAATAGAATCATGTCTTTCTAGGAGTCATTTACATTATATTTATAGATCTAGAGAAACCTTAGTTTGATACACTTGATACATTAACCATCCGATTACTACTAAAGAGATAACCCTGCATTGGGAGCCGTACGATCTGACTTGAAGACGAAGTTGGGCTTCTCATGAATCTCCAAGACTCGACTCAAATAACTCATCAGTGCCGCAGTTGGTCGACCGTACACAACAGTCGGTCGACTATTCCCCTCTCGGGAATCCTATGCAGTCGGAGCGGTCGACCGACCCCAAATACGGTCGACCGCAACTCCACCTGTTTTCCTCTGCTGACTGTTTTCCTTTTTCTTCGATGCCTCGCTTCAATCCATTTCAACGCTTCATCGTCTTCTTCATCGGACATGTGTATGCAAGACATACAAACTCAACAATCTCCATCTTGGACTGCATACTCATGAATCCATACCTGTGTGATTTAAAATTCTTCTAGACATTTCTTCTCCGCTTTGTAAACAACACGTTTCTATGGCTTCTCCTGCTAGTTGAACAAACCTCCACCTGCTTTTCTCTGGCTTTATGCCCCTCTCAAGGGCACACCCCTGAAGATGTAATCATGGAGGTGTCACACTCCACACGAACTCCACCTACATCAAGGCTCTCTCCACCTTCGAACAGTATTCGAATGCTGCAGTCTCGATTCGGTAATTCTAATAACGGCTTACTAGATGATGCTTTAGGAACAATGGACTTTCATACACTCGGCTAAGTTTTTCTGCTCCCACAAAGCTAGTAGAGGTTATGCTGACCCTGCCCAATTTTCCTCTTACCCTTCATTATCTTATGACGACTATTCCAAACTGTCAAAACTCCACCTCGAGCTGTGTACCTGCAGCCACGAGCATCAAGAGCCCCCAAGGATATCAGATTCTGCTGTATCGAAGGAATATGCATGACTTCTTCTAGTATAAACCCTTTACCATCTGACATCTTTAATTCAACTGTTCTCTCACTTACTACTTCACAAATCTCACCACTTCCCGTTCTCACACTGTGGCCTGTTAACGAATTGTAAATAGAAAACATCTCCCTCTCGGAGCAAATATGAGAAGAAATTCCCGAATCAAGAACAAATATGATAAATGAATTAATCTCAGGAATGGATGTAGAAGGTGGTTCATATGTTCTGGATATGATTTTAAATCAACTCTCGATATGTTTTTTCTGCATCTTTACCTCCGTATATAACGAGTGTTGCAATAGATGCAGTTGATTATTTGGAGTAAAATCCATATGTGCTCACAAAGTTGAGGATTAATATTGTTATGTTACGCGAAGGTATGAATTAATCGTAACTAAGATTATCCACCATTTTCGTATAAATTGCATAAGTGCTGTATACTTTTGTTTCCTGATTTTCTTAATACTTAATTATTACATCAATTTGTTTATCACTTGTTCTATGAGTTCATATTCTATCCTCGAAAGATTTTAAATTGTCTCAATAAACTTTAGCAAATAAAAAGAAAGTATTTGTAGAGTAGTTTGGGCTTATTGTGAATACAAGAGATCAATGATAACATATTAAGTCTTAGTTACATAAGGAAAATTGCGATCAAGAATCCAAATTTTATTGCTGATGATAACAAAAGGTTTCATTGAATACATTGATACTGAGGAAGAAGAAACTACTATGATATCGATGACTATTAATGTAAGCTTCCATATGCATTCTTCTTCGTTTGTATCCAAAAGGTATGTTATGTAACTAAACCTGTCTACATTGAAGACAAGACAACAATAGTCAATGCCTACACATCTTTTGTGATGTTGCTGCATCGAAATTCTCATCCCTTGTTAAGCAATAGTCATAAACTCATAGGTACATAATTTTACATGATCTTGCACTGTTTTAAGTAAAGGATAACAGCATTTGGGAACTGATATTACTCACATTAGAAAATTAATATGAAATCTTATCACTATAAAAGATAGGAAAAATCTGGCGAAACGACCCCGATTGAATTTGTATGTAATGTGATTATGGAATTGCTATGGTAATATTTCTTGACCTTAGAATGCACTTGCACTGTAACATTACACTCTTGACTATGGCTACAATTGCAAGGTGTAGACTACAACGTAAAGCCCTGCATTAGTGATGATGACTCCAACTATAGAGCTGGAATAAAATTAAGGAAATATGTGTAGAAATCTAAAGATGGGATGTAAGAAAACAAAGTTTTTTGATGCTTGCCTAAAACTGAATCATTTGACTGTAAGGCTCACTTAAATGTAGATGATATGGGCTAAATGCATCGAACCTTTAGTTTGTGTTAGTCCTTAACAAATTGGCCGTCGATGTAATCCTCAACATGTTTGCTTTCTTAGCACTAGGTCAAACATTTATATGGTAACTAGTATCAGATATAAAATTGACTATCATTGTAACTATTTTAGTGTTGGGTACTTGACTAGTTGGTGAATTTGAGTTGGAACACTGTAGATTGTTCATTTCAATGCTCTTTCATATCATTTTCTTGTACTATGATTGTATCATGAACAATAATGCAACATAACCATGTCTTATATCTTTTTTGAGAAAGACTACTTATGTTGTGTTGCATGTGTTTGAAATTTAGTTTAATAATTTTTTTTTGTTAGGCCTGAATTTAGTTGAAGATTTATTTGTCTATCCGCTCCAACTAATGAACTATATTGCTATATTCAGGTAGGTGCACATGGAACAGAGAGGGAAAGTCAAGCCTAGATCTCCATCAAATAATGGTAAGCTTCGGCAACAGATTTAGGTATCGAATGAATCTATGCAATGTCTATGCTTGGTGGTAAATTCTATGACATATATATAGTAGTTACTTCATTAAAATGAAAGAAGGGTGCCTGAATTTGTATTTAGTGAGAGACTTGTGGTTTGTGTTGTATGAAGACTTGTATTCTTGAGTGTAGCTTGCTTGGAATGAATTGCTTTTTGATTTGTGTTGTATGAAGACTTGTATTCTTGGGTGTGATTATTGCTCCCCCCTCCCCCCAAAAAAGTAAATATATAAATAATAATAATAATAATAATAATAATAATAATAATAATAATAATAATAATAATAATAATAATAATAATAATAATACCCAACCCCGGCGTTTTCAAATGCCGGGGTAAATTTTTTAAAATAAACATAAATTAAAAAAAATCAAAAGCGCCAGGAATTGTATTGAAAAGTGTCGGGACATCTTACGAAACCACGGCGTTTTCAAATGCCGGGAAAGGCGATATTCTTCCCCGGCGCGTGCAAACCCGACACTTTTCGAAACGCAGGGGAGGCAATACCGGCGTTTTAAAAACGTCGAGAAAGGTCAAAATAAACGTCGGGGATTTCCTTACCGTTTGTAGTGGAGGGAAGTAATTTAAGACAATCATTACACTAAGTATCAATTAATTAGACTAAGAAGGGTCTTTACCATGCGAAGTGTTAGGAATGTACCCTACAGTCAACTGCATGAGCTGTAATTGGCAAATTCTCCAGTAAACATTATTCATGATATTCTAAAAAAACATTATTTATGATTAATAAAGTTGTTTGAGGAGTTTTATTCATCATATGCTGCTTAATCTTATTTATATAATTTATTTACTATTATGATGAAGTCCATGGATTAATTAAATATGCTTGGGCAATGATGAGATCATGCCAGTAAGGCCTAAACTTAATATAATTCATCTGAAATGTTTCAAGTCATAGGATTACCGAGATTGGATATTGGTAATTGTGGTGAGACTATTATACTCGTTATATGCTCTAAAGTAGAGGATAATTGATCTCATAATTATTTATAAGAAACATTAATATAAGAGTGTAGGTGTTAAACGGTTTAGTTCACTGAATTGACTCATAAAAAGAAATAACTAATAGAAAGTAATGAATATCAATAGATAATTCATTGGGTAATAGTAGGTACAAGTAATCCTAAGACCTGAGATTATAACATTTGTGTCAGTCAGTCTGTGCTTTGATTTATTTCTTAGCATGATTTTCTAAGACATGTGTATGATATTATGGGCATAGTGAGGCTTTCATGGAAGTGAGTGAGCAATCAATAAGAAACTATTAGAAGAGGAGAATGACCTACGCAATTCTATAAAGTATTGACTCGAGAAGTCTATGACCATAGTAAAACAAAATTTAAAAAGGAGTTTCCAAGTATTCATTTGAGTAAATCATTAACGTATCAAACACATATGATTAAGTGGTTAGGGTTTGACATTAATCCGTACCCTAAATTTTTTCAGGACATTGTATGATCGGAGTATTTAATTGTACGAGAACTAATCACTAAAGGGTACAATTGATTTCAATAATCAAACTCATATTATCTGAGTAGTCATGACACTTTGCTGGACGACACTCATGACTTGTGGAGAAATAAAGAAGTTTAATATCTTCATTGTCAGCTTAACATGGGACCCAATGGGTCACACGCAATACGCTTTTCATGGAAAATTCAATTTTAATTTTTTTTGTTGATAAAATTAGGATTCAAATAATTTGATAAAGAAGATATATTATATATGACAAATAGTTCTGCTAGCACAGAATGTTATATGGTTGTCAATTTATTTATGAGATAAATAAATTTTGTTCATCATGATAAAATGATGAATACTCTCTTTATAGAATATTTCCATAGTTGGAATATTCGAATTCATAACAAATAAATTTTTGAGATGATATAATGCCGTAACTAAGAGATATGAAGATACCTCATTATAGTTAAGAATTGTATGGACAAATATTTTGTGAATATTTCTTAATTTGAAAAGGATTACATACCATATAAAGATATGACCTCCAATCTCCTATAAATAGGGAAGAAGAGTTATTCCACTACACAAGAGAAAATAAGAGAATAATGAGACTCATTCTCTTACTAATAAAAAGATAGTTAAAGAAAGATGACACAGTATTCCAAGAAAGGTTTGGCATGGATCACTAATGGAGGATGACCACTTGAGTGTCTTATTACTGAAATCACCACGAAGGAGTTCTTGGGATCGGTGAAAGATAATCCAAAATATTTCTATTATGATATAATTCGTTTTGATTCATAGTGATTCTGGTTATTGGGAAATTTTTTGTATTGCAATGTTGATTACACGATTAGATTGTTTCCGCTGCGTGTGGTAGACGTCTTAATAATCCCTAGTTTCCCTCTTCAACGTGTATGTCTACTCTTTGTTGTTCCGTAGAACCTAAATAGTGAAAAACACAAACTGTTGACACTTTAGACTTGTAAAAAGTATTACATATTTATAATTACATGCTACTATATAACAAGTAGTTAGACTGCGATACAAAGACGAGTACTAATACCCTACATATGCATATGTCTCAGACTTCACATCTTCACATATCAATGTTACTACTTGGTAAAGAATTTGTTTTTTTTATAGAAAAAAATTGAGTATGACCACCATGTTTCATTAATAAGAAGTCAACAATACAAACTCAGAGTACTGGGCTCAGATACAAAAAACTACAAACAAGAAATAAAACATAGTACCCCCATCATACATAGAAGGGTGGAATAAATCCAAGTACATCCAAAACAGTAATAAAGCAAGTACAACATAAGAATATGGGTCACTCCAACAGAGCCCTGTAGGGTGGGAATCCTGCACGTGCCTCCTCTTAGAGTGGGGCCAATCTCCACCTCCTCATCGTCATACTCTTCCACCTCGAATGCCCTAGCGAACGCCCTCTCGGTCCTGCCGCCGTAATTGTGGCCAAGAAGGAAATAAGATGAATGATATGAGTTAGATTTCCAGAAATACTACTACTAGACCTACAAAAGTAAAACTTATTTCTATCAAGCCATAAAATCCATGTCATGGCGGCAATGACAATATACGAGGCTTGCTTCATCTCATGTCTCTCACTAGCTAGATTGGATCCTATCCATAAGTTTTCATAAACCTGAGGATAATCAATTGTGCCAAAGGCCCTCAGGACTTCTGACAGAACTGCTTTACTCATAGGTTACTCAAGGAACATATGGTTTTTTGACTCTGCGTGTGCATCACAAAATCCGCAAATGTATCAAAGTTTGTTGTCTTTTAGCCAGCTTTTTCCTAGTCAGAATCGAATAATTAAGGACAAGCCAAAGGAAGACTCTAACTTTCAGGGGTGCTTTGGCTTTAAAAGAACTGTAGCCAATTTAGGTAACAACCCCTAAAGTGAAAACGATTATACAATGAACACACCGTAAATGATCCCTTATTTTCTAGTTCCCAGGCTTTCTGGTCTGGCCCATGAGAACATCAAACCCCTAATTGAACAATCTGCAATTGTTGAGCCCTAAATTTCAATTGTGATACTACATCTAGATGGGTTCTAAAGGATGCCTGCCATAATTCTCTCTTCCAAGATTTAGCCATCGTAATGTTAGGTTGCGATGCTTGTGTAAACAGATTTGGGAACAGCTCTTTGAGTGAATGGGCACCGCTCCATTTGTCTCACCAGAATCTGGTCGACATACCTGATGATGGTAAAAATTGCAGTAAATTATAGCCGTACGATTCCTGCACAGATCTCAAAGCATCTACAGGCAGATTAGCCATCGCAGGCCTCTTTTACAGGTCTGGGCCCACCCCAAGACATGAGCTTCTTCCAAGCCCATAAAAAGTGACAGACTAGGCCCACTAGGAGAGACACCCAGCCCATGCAGGCTAGGAGTCAAATCTCATATCCCTTAACAAGGATATCTTATCTCTTGAGTGGGAGAGACATGAAAGAGATAAGGTAGTTAAATCGATCCAACGGACACAAATCAATCTCTTGAAATGTCTCTCAGGCCTATAAATACCCCTCCCCCTCTATAGTCAAAAGTTAATCAACAATTTACCAGTTTTCATTTTGTTACTCTCTCTTTCTTTCTGGTTCTGACTTGAGCGTGGAGGGTCTGTCGTCGGGGCCACTCCCCGGTGTTTTAGGCTTTTTATAGGTTCATCAGCCGCATCAGCAACCGTTGAATTCAGATCACAGTGGTCAATCAACGATCTAGATTCATTCCCAGGAGCTCTAACCAACTTTAACGGCCAAGGTCACAGGTCAGACTTTTAGTAGTTTCCTTCAATTATTAACTCACTATCTGTTTGGTCCCACACCAAAATAAGCAGCAACAGATTGGCGCTATCTATGGGAAATACTACATAAGTCAGGCTTGTCTCCATGCCACCAAGACTAAGAGGTAAAGGGGCGGCCTCCAGTCGTCGCACTACCTATCTTCGTCAACCATCTCCTTCTATGGATGATCAGATTCCTCTTCAGCAGTCACCCCAGTAGCCTAATCACGCTCCATCCAAAGGAGAGGCACCGGGGGGCTCTCAGCATGAACAACATCCCCAATAACTGATTCAATGGCCTCGTGAGGCCCACGGGAGTCTATAGATATCTGCCAAATCATCAACAACAAGCAACAAGAAACCGACCTGTGAATTAGGTTAGATGAGAGGCGCACCCGTTCTGATGCCTCCCGTTCGGGACATCAAGCAAACCAGAGAACCCATCTTTCTAGGAAAAAATCAAGGCAATCCTCCTCTCATAGGGGGCGTCCAACAATGAGGAGCCCAACTCATGAGAATCAAAGACTTCCTGTGTAGAACAGAGGGCAAAACACCCCAGTCACTAGGGCTGAACTAGATAAATTCAAGCTTGATATCCTCCATGCTCTCCAAAGGAGTCAAGATTTGGGCCTCCCTTCTAACGAAGGATCCGCCGACTCAACTGGGTCTCAAAAAAAGGATGACCAAGTTCTTCGCCACATCCAAGAGGTAGAGAATTGTCCAGAACAGATGAAGAATGAGAGAAACCACTCCAACAGGGCCTACCGCCCTAGTCGACATCCTTTCAGTAGAGCCATCCTCGACGCACCAATTCCAAGGGAATTCAAGGCTCCCCAATTCAAATCCTACAATGGAGAATCAGACCCGACCGACCATGTCGAGAGCTTTAAAACACTCATCATGGTCTATAACGCCGCTGATGCACTCATGTGTCGAACATTTCCCGCAATACTGAAAGGATCAGTAAGGAAATGGTATTCGCGCCTAACTCTAGAATCAATATTCTTTTTTGATCAGCTTGAGGAACTTTTCATTGTGCACTTCGTTACTAGTCGCAAGGATGAAAAAAACATGTGTCTCCCTATTAGAACTGAAGCAAAGAGATGGAGAACCACTAAAAGACTTTGTCAAACATTTTACAACTGAAGCAAGGTCAATTTCCACCTTGAACACTTCAATCTCAGCTGCTGCTTTCCTCCAAAGCATCACTAACAAAGACCTGAAAGCCTTCCTCGCAAAAAAGCCACCCAAAAGTTTCATTGAGCTCCTGGAAAGGAGTGACAAGTATATCAGGGTCAAGGAAGCTCTCTATCCTCAAGGCACGAATGATTCATCTTCCGGGAACATACGGAAGAATACAAGCAAGGTAGAACTCAGGAAGTTTTAGAAAAACGGTGCAAGTTCACGCCATCCAACTCTAGCGCCACGCTTCGACAAGTTCACTCCTCTTAATGCAAGCATATCATCCATCCTCATGGAGGTTGAGAATGATGGAATAATCTACCCTCCCCCTACGATGTCAACATCTAGCAGGAGAAGAGACAGAAATAAGTGGGGCACATTTCACAGAGATCATGGACACACTACTGACATCTGTCGAGCCCTTAAGGAAAAATTGGAAGCCCTGATTTGCAGGGGCTATCTCTCCAACTTCGTTCAAAAAGATAACGACACCAAAAATCCTCCGCCCCAGGGGGCTAATAAGCATCAAGAAAGGCCATACGAGCCGCAAGACTCTCAACACATGGCCATCATCCACTCCATTCAAGGAGGCCCGATGGGGGGAGATTCCAACTCCTCCCGTAAAGCTTTTGTCAAGGAACTCAACTCCATAGATAACATTCCGCCTACCAAACACACCGAGGTCCCGATATCTTTCTCCAACAAGGACTTAGATGGCGTCCGAACACCTCATTGTGACGCTGGTCATAAACCTTTGCATGCTAAATCATGAGGTACGCCTCATCCTGGTGGACAATGGCAGCTTAGTAAACATCCTCTTCATGGCCACATTCGAGGCTTTCAAGCTCTCTCCAGACCGACTTAAACCAGCCGGTTACACACCCATGGATTCTCCGGTGTCCCCGTTCAAGTAGAAGGAGTCGTCACACTGGATGTGACAGCAGGGAAAGCCCCTGCTATTCAAACGAAAGCATTAGAATTTATGGTAGTCGATGTCAAAGCTGCATTATAATGCTATATTCGGCAGTCCCGGCCTAGCAGCATTCCATGCAGCTACCTCCGCATTTCACATGAAAATGAAGTTCCCAACAATAGTTGGCATAGGCCAAGCTGTAGGAAGTCAACAGGCAGCACGAACATGCTACACTGCTACAATGGGGGGCTCGGTCCTCCCCCTGATGCCATAAAGCTATCGCCTTAAAGCAGTCACGATAATTCAAAAAATATAAACGAGCTTGAAGCCTCTGCCATAAACAACTCTACCAAGAATTTCCAAACCTGCCACATCATCTCTCACCAGGTCCAAACTAGTTCTCATCATGACACAGTAATAAACCTGAATCACTAGTTCGAAGTCACTCCGTTCATTCAACGGAGACAAAGTTATGCCAAAACATATTGGTGCATCAAAAGATTACTCTTTCTCTATGCAAAACAATGGGGGGCTCCCTCCAAAACAAGCAATCCCAGGCAAGGTCTACCAAGTTCGCCTAACGGATCATCAACTTGAAGACCCGGGGGGTAAGGAGATATCAGCAGGGACTTGGAAAGTAGAACACCTTGCGAAGGTGAATGAAGGCGTCTCAAATGTCGTCTCTTTATAGTAGTAGAAAATTTTCTCAATTTGTAAGAACGACCAGCCACTAGAGCAGCCGCTTAGTTCTATTTCCAAGCAAATTTTCCCAATTTGTAGTAACGGTCAACCACAAGAGCAGCGGCTTAGTTTTATTTTTCAATAAAATGTAGTATGAGTTTTTGCAAAATTCTTGTACAACTCCACGGATGCATACAATAAGTTGAGTGCCAAACTTGTACACAAAAACGGCACCAAAAACTCGTTAAAAGCTTCCTACAAGACGGGTTAGGAGTCCATACCCATGGTTCAAAGTTACTCCAGCAATTTGCAATGAAGCAAGTTCAGAGTGCACTTCACCATTCGATCTGCTCCTACAACCTGTTAATTCATCAAAGCAAATAATGAGCTAAATGCCCAACTTATACTTAGAGCAGTGCTAAACACTTGTTATAAGCTTTCCACAACACAAGTTTGGAATCCAGATTTACAACACGGGGTTACTCTCGCAACATGCAATCTCGCACATTTAGAGAACAACTCACCGATCGATCTGTTCCTGAAACTAGTTAAAGTTCCTTGGAAACTTATACAACAAGTTGAGTGCCAAACTTATTCACATAAGGAGCTCAGGGGTGAACTCTTTGGTTCATCAACGTTTTGAACTCTGTTCTCGCTACTGATCATGTAATGCTACTCTTCGCGAGGGCCCAACTATAGACTATAAAGAAAAAACTAGGCCCCAAAAACTTGTTATAAGTCTTTCCGTAAAACGGATTCGGAGTCCATACCCATGGCTCAAAGAGACTCTAAAAATTTGCAATAAAGCAAGTACATAGTGCACTTCACCATTCGATCTGCTCCTGCAATCCATTAGCGCCTCCACAACCGGTTCGGAGTCCATACCCATGGCTCGACAGAGACTCGCAATTTTTAAAGAAGCAAGTTTAGAGTGTGCTTCGCCATTCGATCTGCTCCTGCAATCTGTTAATACTTAAACTAACATGTGCAGAATCCATACTCATGGCTCAGAGTTACTCTCACAACCTGCAATTCCACACGTTCAGAGTTTAACTCACCATTCGATCTGTTCCTACAACTAGTTAAATTCCCTCGACGAAAAATTAAGAGGCCCAAAATCGTGGATTGCAGTTACTCTCGCAACACTTGTAAAAAGCAACACTTATAGTTCAACTCTCCATTTTATGTGACTCTCACAATTTGTTAGAGGACCCATACAACATGTTTGGAAAACAACTCTCCTTTAGAGGTGTCCCTACAAATAGCTGAATTCAAGACGGAGCAATGCCAAACTCCGTCATAAACCATCGACAGTTCGTTAGCTATACGCAACCGACTTGAGGCCCTGTTATTTAACTACAAAGAACCCAGTCGATGGCACTTCAACCATGACAACAAAGATTAAGCATATGAAAGGAATTCTTCAAATCACAGAACTGCCGCAAACTTATATGTCTAGATTCATCACCACTACAGACATCTACAAATACAAAGTCGATGGCTAGTCTAGAGTAACTCTGTCCAAGAGCAGCTCATACGACCAGCCGACCCCCAAGATGATGAATCGCCGGACAGGACACTGACACATAGAAAACTTCTTATTCCACGAACTACAAGTCTCATTACAACTGCAGAATTACAATGAGTCTACGTTTCACGTCTAAGAATCACTACCAAAAGTCATACGGACACTGTACGACAAACTGTGATGTAGCTATTCTTCCAGCTACACACTGGAGAGATGCTCTACCTAAGAGAAATGAACCTCTTCACTATCCTCCTACCAGCTAACAGCTCCATAGGGCTGCCTCAAATCTTGATGATGAAATTCAAGACAAGTCTTCCTTAGGTAGGCAAGTTCTAGGTTTATCTGACCACCTTCACCTGAGCAAGCTCCAACTCCGTCTCGCTTAAAGTGCCGTGCGAACGGGAGAGTCCCAACTCTGTCAAGCACATCGTATCATGAAGGAGAGCAAGTTCTATGTCCCAAGGACCTCGTTCGATGTACGCAGCTACTTGTCAATAAAGAGAGGGATGGAATCACTTCAATGCTAATCAAGCACGGGTGACTTCACTTCAATATTGAGAAGATTCAGAATACCCACAACTCATTCACTCTAAAAATGAGTTCGGCGCTACGCACACCACTTGAGTTCCTCCGGCCAACTACTCGTCAACACTAAATAATGAGTTGAAAGCTCTGCACTCAGAACGAGCTCTATTTACAACTTGATGGCTCCGAACAACGAGTTCAACGCTCTGCTCTCCGCATGAGCTCCGTCTACAACTTGTTGGCTCCAAACAACAAGTTCAACTATCTGCTCTCTGCACGAGCTCCATCGACAACTTGTTGTTTCCAGATAACGAGTTCAACGCTCTGCTCTTTGCACGAGCTTTGTCGATAACTCGTTGGCTCCAAACAACGAGTTTAACTCTCCGCTTGCTACTTGAGCTGCATCAATAGCTCGTTGGCTTCAAACAACGAGTTCAACACCTAGGCTTTCACTCAAGTTCCATCAACAACTCGCTGGCTCCCAACAACGAGTTCAATGCTCTGCTCGTTGCTTGAGCTCCATAAACAACTCGTTGGTCCCAAACAACAAGTTTAACACCTTGATCTTCTCCCAAGCTCCACCAAATAGCTTATTGGCTCCAAATAACGAGTTCAACGCCTTGCTCTTCCCTCAGGTTGTATCAATTGCTCGTTGGGTTCAAACAATGAGTTCAATACCTTGGCCTTCGCTCAAGCTCCATTAACAACTCGTTGGCTCCCAATAATGAGTTCAATGCTCTGCTCTTCGCTTGAGCTCTATCAACAACTTTTTGGTCCCAAATAAACCAGTTCGATGCCTTGGTCTTTGCTCAAGTTCTCCCAAACAACTCGTTGGCTCTAAACAACAAGTTCAACGCCTTGCTTTCCGCACGAACCCTACTACGGGCTTTCTCTCCAAGCTCGCTGGGATCAAACAGCGAGCTCTACATCAACTTATTCTTAGAGTTGTCTCCCTAAACTTGTTGGGCGCAAACGGCAAGCTCAAACATCCAACTTCGTCAAAGAGTTGTCTCTATAAACTTGCCCGGCGCAAACGGCAAGCTCTACGCATGAATCTGTCATTGAGTTGCCTCTCAAAATTTACTGGGATCAAATAGTAAGCTCTCCGTCAACTCAGTCAAAGAGTTGTCTCGCAAAGCTTGTTGGGCACAAATGGCAAGCTCAACACTCAATTCTACCACAGAGTTGCCTCCAAAGCTTGCCGGGATCAAACGGCAGTTTCTACTTCAACTCTTTCTTAGAGTTATCTCTAAACTTGCCGAGCGCAAATGGCAAGTTCAAGCGTTCAACTTTGCCATATAGTTATCTCTAAGCTTGTCGGGAACAAACGACAAGTTCAACGCACAACTCCATCACGGAGTTGCCTTTATAAACTCACTATGATCAAATGGTAGTCTCTACATCAACTCTATCTTAGAGTTGCCTTACAACCTGTCGGGATCAAATGGCAGTTTCTAAGTCAGCTCGATCAAGGAGTAACCTCTATAAACATGCTGGAATTAAACAACAAGTTCCAACTCAGCTCCACTATGAGTTGCCTCTCCAAACTCGTCGGGTTCAAACGACAATCTCTACGTCAACTCTATCTCAGAGCTGTCTTTGAATCAAACAACAATTTCTATATCAACTCTATCTCAGAATTGTCTCTAAACTCGCTGGGGTCAAACGGCAGTTTCTGAACCAACTCAATCATAGAGTGCTCTCTAAACTTGTTTAGAACAAACAACAAGTTCAGCGCACAACTCCATCACAAAGTTACCTCTCCAAGCTTGCTGGGTCAAACAGTAAGTTCAACACCCAGTTCTGTCTCAGAGTTCCTCCACAAAATCGTTGAGCGCAAACAACAAGTCCAAACATCTAACTTCGTCGCAGAATTCTCTACTCGCTTGTTGGGTGCAAACAGCAGGTTCGACATCCGACTATATCTTAGAGTTATCTCTAAACTTATCGGGCACAAATGGCAAACTCAAACATTCAACTCCGCCATAGAGTTCTATCTAAGCTTGTTGGGAACAAACAACGAGTTCAGCGACCAGCTCCACTACGAGTTGTTTCTCTAAACTCGCCGGGATCAAATGGCAGTTTCTAAAATTAACTCGATCAAGGAGTAACCTCTATAAACTTGCTAGGGCCAAAATACAAGTTCAAGCTCAATTTTATCTCATAGCTCTGCCTACGAGTTGTCTCTGAACTTGCTGGGATCAAATGGTAGTTTCTGAACCAACTCCTCCTACGAGTTATCTCTGGACTTGTCGGGATCAAACGACAGTTTCTACAACAACTCTATTCTCAGAGCTATCTCCACAAACTCGTTGGGAAGAAATAGGGAGCTCCACACCAACACATTCAAGGACTTGTCTCTACAAACTTATTGGGACCAGACAACAAGTTCAATGCTCAATTCCATTGTAGAGCTTTCTCCACAAACTCGCTGGGATCAAACAGCAAGTCTGCAACAGCTCTCCTAGGATAGCTATCACTACAACACATAGGGCTTTCTACAGCGGTCTTATTATAGCATTTAAGTGTTAATGCTATTGAAAGTGATCAATAATAGCATTTTTGAAGAAAATGTTGTCTTTGATTAATTTTGAAATTTACTCATAGTTATGACAGCGTTTTTAAAATGCTATATTATTTACGGCATTTTAGAAACGCTATTATATCTGTAAATAAACTAAAATGGTAAGGGTAAAAAAGAAATTTTCAACTAAAAAATCTAAATCACTCACACCAGTTTCAACTTTCCCTCTCTCTCCCGCTCACGAGTCTCTCTCTCCTCGAAATTTCCACTCTCCCCCTTTCTCTCCCGCTAACAAATCTATTTCCCCCAAAAATTTCTTGCTCAAAATTCGAAAAGGAAAGAGTGAGAGAGATGGGCTAGGGTTTTGATAGTGATAGGGATGGCTAGGGTTTCGTCGGCGATTGGGATGGCTAGGGTTTCGGCATTGATCGGGTTTGTTAGGGTTTAGGCACACGTGCAAAGGAGATGGCGAGGGTTTCGGCCACCGTACCCTATCTCGTCTCAACGTCCTTTCATTCGTTCTTTTCTGGTATGCTTTTCACCTTTTCATGAATGAATACCAATTTTTATTGATTTATTTTAAAGATGGGTTCTTTTCATTGATTAACAATCCATATACAATTTCTAAAATTGTCTTTGATTGAATTGAAATTTAGTTATCTGATAATAGTGAATTTTTGCATATAGTAACACTTATTTTGAGCAAGTAATCCTGCATTGTGTTTTTAATTAGATAAGTAATCATTAAATTGTATTTATTTTCGTAATGCTTTTCATATTATACATTTGATTTTGTTTGTTATTGATGCACCTTTTCCACCAGGTATAGGTTTTCAATAGTATACTGTGATGATATAAGCCAGTAATTCATTAATCTTGCATTCTATGTATACAACGCACACAGGAGATGTTTTAGATTGTTTTTGTAAGAATGCTGCTTGATTTGCATGTACTTCTTTTACTCTCTCTAGATATGCTCCTTTGTCACAATTATATTACACTCTTAGGTTTGGAGGATGGTATGACATGATATGATAAGATATGATATGGTTGTTTTCTCGACTCTCTTGTAAGGTAACTTAGTAAATTTTAGTGATTAAAACTTTTTGGTTTGTACTGCGTAGAAGATGATATTATAGGATTGCTTGACAATCTTCTGATATTATTTGATTTCCTAATCTTCTGATATTATTTGATTTCCTAATCTTCTGATATTGTAAGGTAACCCACAGATGAAACACAAGAAACACTTCGGACATCTGCTTTCCCTAGTCAACATGTCAAGGTAAGTTGTGCTGTTTATTTTTATGATTAATAAACATTTTGATGTTCAAATTTCATATCTGAGATCTGTAATAAAGTAATAATTTTAACCCTAGCAGGAGAAGTGGGCAAAAAATCTATACATCGCATCTGTTTGCTATGGAAGGACGGTTTCTTGAAAATCTCTTTCTTTGTGGCGGTGGAGCCCTGCTCCAAGCCCGTTCTATGGGAATTAGAGAATTTTGATTTGAAAAACATTGTTGTTACTCATCTCATATGCCAGTTTCATCTAACATATGTAGCGGTTGAAGTGTCAACTGTCTAGTTTGCCCGTGAATGTGCTATAAATATAAGGCGGGATGGGGATTCTTAATTATTATCAGCTGTGTATAGTGAATAAATCTATAAATTAGTGACATAGAAAAGTCATAATTTGATTTCGTAGGCTATTGCTAACCCAATATGCTATATTATCTTATGAGCATCATCAGCCTTTCCATTTGTCGATAGATTCTGCTGGCTAATTTCTTGAGCAATTTTGATAAATCTAGTCTGTGTCATGTATATTTTTATGGGAAGTTCTCGAGCCATTTGTCCATCAAAGGGAATTACTATGATGTTAATACTCGTTTCTTTAACCTTTTTGCTGTTAATCTTTTCCCCCATTTGTACATAAAGTCTGTCTTACTATGAAGGAATTTCTTTTGTACGAAATACCTCTTAACTCTGATGTTTGTTGAGAATCTTTATCATATTTTTAGTAAATTGCAGTAGGTCTGTCATTTTTATCTCTCGCCAAATAGAACTGTGAGATATTTTTTCATTGGATTATGTAGCCAAATGCTGATGGTATATGTATGTATGCATGTATGTACGTACGTGCCTACTACAGTCAGCTATTATCGCATGCACTCCCTTGCAACTGGATGTTACGAGATCTGAACATAAATTTTCAATTGGAAAACTGTGCAGAAACCAAATGATCTGGGCGATTTATTGTCTATTTTTCATGTACTGTCTGGTGTCTTGATGCCCAGAAGATCTGCAAATTGCATTGCAAGTCTTTTTTTATTTTTCACTGTAAAGTCGCGAACTAGTTAATCATACTGTTGCCAGTCTATAATTTGGACATGGCTTCTTTCAAGTGCACAATCATACTGTTGCCAGAATACTGACGGAGCTTGATGGGAATACAATGTTTTGGTATGTGGGTTCAGTTCAGATGGGGAGTTTTTCCGACTGTTGGACAAAATAAATTGCTCGATTTTGTAGCTCGCTATATGTTATGTACTTAGGTAGTAAAATTATCCGAAGGTTTTCCAACAAAACAAACTGATTAATATTCGTTTTTATGCGATGTATAGTTTCTGTAGATTGCAAAAGAGAGAGCAACCTGAAGCACACGTATGGTATATATCCTCTCTTTACGTTCTTTTACTCTGTATATGTATTTTGCATTCGAAAATCTAATGAAGAATGACTGTAAGTCCAGATTTTGTAAAGCAATCAATTACAATTTGTGAAAGTCATCAAGTTCTACTTGGGGAGACAAAAATTCATCGTCAAAGTACAGGTGTAACACTTTGCCTCCAAGAAAAAAATTAATGCTTGCCTTTTAACAACGTTCATGTTTTTTTGATAGGTGCCCGGTGCATACTGCATAGACGATTAAATCCCGTGCTTTCTTGATGGTTGGTCAATTATGGGATGTGATGGCGTTGAAGATATTATAGTCACTACCAATTCAACCAAGAAAACTAATGCTCAATCTGATTTGGTGAATGCTTGATCAGCCCCTGATGGGGTGATTTGTGCCAAGGCATCAATGCTACTTCAAGTGAGCGTTGAACTTAATAACAGTTGCTCGTTAATTTGTTTTTGGTCATTGCTTTTCATGTTATCATCAGATTGTGACAATATTTTTATGTACTTTGTCCAGAATGTTCCTCCTGCATTGCTGGTTCAGTTTCTAAGGGAACACCGTTCTAATGGGTTGATTATAGCGTAGATGCATATTCAGCTACCTCATTAAAGGCTGGATCTGCTTCTGGATGTTCGGTCTGGTGGAAATATGAAGGTAATATCTTTCTTTATTTCTGATAGTATTTTTTTTTCTCTTACAGTAAATTTGTATTGGGAGTCCATATTGAATATCATAAATGATAAATCCAATCCTCTAGGCTAATCGAGTATGTGACATCTGCATGGTAGAATCAACCTATGGCCCAAAAGAATGCTTTGTGGATACCTGAAGTATGACATTTATGGAATTACTTTAATTGTGCTTAATAGAACCTGAAATTATCCATCTAACAAAATTGTGGTGATAGTAGATAGGTTCTAGCTACTAACATCTGCAGTATGTTAAGGTGATTATTTTAATGTGAATTTAATGTGCATCTAGTATGATTGGTTATATATCCACTCAGAAAATATCTTCCCAGTCTCTGTGGTTTATTGTAGTAAGAGCATATAATGATCTCAATATCTATTCCTGATTTTTGTTAAATATGATGTCTACTATGTTCATCCACAGAAAGGGAACGTCACTTTTTGTGGATCTATGAAGTATCACCAATTGCAAACTTTATCTTGCCACTTTGTTAAATAATGTCTTACCATCCTGATTTCTAAGCTCTTGATTATTACTGAATGAAAATTTGTGGATGAGATGGATAAAACGTGTGGTTTACTCTGTTTTACGTCCACAAGGTGTGGACTTATCATCCTGATTTCTAAGTTCTTGCTTACTACTTTACAAAAATGTTGATGTGATGGATGAAATGTGTGTTTCACTGTTTTAAATCCACAAGGTGTGGACTACTGATATTATAGGAAGGAGCTTGTGCTTCTATTAGAGGATCTTCGTAGATGGTTACTTGGTTCTTTGGCACATCAATAAAAAAATACAGAAGTGATTGTATTTAAAAGTATGCTTCCTTACCGTTATGGTTATTATTACAGTATCTAGCCTGATGTTTTACATCAGTTACCTGATCTATTTTATAAGGTTTTTAGTAGGCAGGACCACTAATTGTAAACTTTTTAGCAATAGCTTTACAGCTTTGTAGGATAAGGTTCAGAGCTGATTTGCTCAAATTTTGAAGCCATGGTATGGGAATGAATATGATGCACAAATTCCTATCACTGTCTGTGAACAAGCATGAACACTTCTTTTTTCCATACACATCAATGTATCTTTGACATTTCTCTTCCATGTATTCATTTTGTACCAATGATTTTTTGTTTTAAAAAATAATTTGTTATATGTATTTGTTACATTAGTGATATTCAGTGATATAAATGTGATCTATGTCATGGAAGAGTAGCATTGAGCGTAGGTTGGTCGCGTATTGCAGATATGTTGAAGTCAATGATGGTCATTACCGTGCTCTTCATGCTGAGGTAAGAAACTGATAAAGAACTTTGTTATGAAAGGATTTTTCACATTCTAAATTTCCCGTTGAAATATCATTGTTCATGATAATTTGAGATTTGCAACTTGTAGCATATTTGGTTACTTAAAATTTCCCCCTATTTCCTTTTTCTTAATAAAGTTCTCTGAGATTGTTTAACAATTTTAAAGCATCTGGAAATAGTGACATTTAAGTAGATCTAAGAAAAGTTGATAATAGGTGATTTCTTGAACAACTCAAACGTAACATCTCCTTTGTATTTACGTCCTGCTTTGGGGCAGTTGTAGGTTAAGGTACAATCCCAAAGAAGGGTTTCAATGAACTAGATTATTTGGCATGTGGAATGCATGCATAGTAGAGAACTCAGTTATGAACTTAGTTATGAACTTCAAATATATAATGATCTCAATATCTATTCCTGATTTTCGTTAGGAGTTATGAGTTATGACTACATGAATTTTATGTTTGACATTTTTTCTTCTACATTTGCAGATTGGAGACGTCGTGGATGAAACGAAGAATGCGAGTTGTGTTGATGTTAGGCACTCAAGAATTTTTTGTCGTTAGTTTTAAGTTTGCGAGTTGTGTTGATGTTAGGCACTCAAGAATTTTTTGTCGTCAGTTTTAAGTTTATTGGATGAACTTTTGTATCAGTTTATTGTGTAGATATTTCTATGTTGGTATGTTTTTATATATTTGTACACAAATTTGCGAAACTTTTATAGTTATAATGGTGTATTGACATTTTCGATAAATCGATTTTTATTTGTATCCGTAGATTTTTTTTTTTGTATACAGCTAAAACGAAATAGCGTTCCTAAAATGCTGTACAAAACCACAAATATCAAAACGATAGCATTTTAAAAATGCTGTATGTTTGATTCTATTACCGGAAACGCTATAGTTTCTATAGCGTTTTACAAAACGCTATAGAATCTATAGCGTTCCGGAAACGCTATAGAAAATATAGCATTTTGTAAAACGCTATAGTTTCTATAGCGTTTCGGAAACGCTATAGAAACTATAGCGTTTCCGGAATGCTATAGATTCTATAGTGTTTTGTAAAACGCTATAGAATCTATAGCGTTCCGGAAACGCTATACATTCTATAGCGTTTGGTAAAAATGCTGTAGACTTATAGCGGGGCTTTCGATAGCGTTTGTAAAACGCTATCGTAGGTCTACTATAGCATTTTATGAGTGCTATCAAATGTCATATTTGTTGTAGTGTATATATGTACAAGATCCACCAATCAAGTGTGATGGAGTAAAAAGCTGGGTATACACATATAAGCAATTATATATATGTATATATTGTTGCACACACACACACACACACACACACACACACACACACACACACACACACACACACACACACACACACACACACACACACACACACACACACACACATATATATATATATATATATATATATATATATATATGCAAACCCAAGCCCAAAAACTTCAAAAAGATTCCCTACAAATACTTGTGGGTTCAAAAGAAAAGAAGAAACGAGTTCGGGTCGCATTCGGATCCACGAAACCCATTAAACAAACAAGGGATAACAGGTTGCGGGTATGGATCCAAACCCGAAACCCGCAAACCCGCCTCCGTCTCTTCCTTCTTCCTCCTCTTCCAAAAATTTTTCTCGCCAAGAAATCCGAACTCGGCTGAGAACCCCTCTCCTCCTCACTCCAACTCCGACTTCGAACTCTCGCCTCGCCAAATGCTTCGTGCCTCCGCTACACCATCGAGCTCCCTCAGTCGAGCTCCATCTCTGAGCTTAATTTCACTTCATCAAAACCCATAAAAGAGCTCAAAACAGAGCATCCCAAGCTTCAAAAAAATCTCAAAAAAAATTCTAAGTCCTTAGATCGACGAAGATGACCATCTCCATAGCTCGGCGAAGCTCAAATAGCTCGGCGAAAACCTCATCGACTCCGTTGCTCGATGAGATGGCCATAGCTCAGCAAAGCTTCGATATCCCATAGATCGGCGAGAACGAGATGCCTATAGCTTGACAAAGCTTCGAAATCCCTATAGCTCATCCAAGGGTGAAGCTCAAAAGCTCGGCGAGTGAGATGGGTCGGCGAAGTCGAAAGAACCAAAGCTCGGCGAAACTTGAGCATCATAGCTCAACAACGACGAAAACTCGTAGCTCAGCAAAGGCACAGGATCCTCATAGCTCAGCAAAGCCCTCATAATCGAAACGAATGGCCATAGCTCGGTCAAATGGTCGGCCGAGCTAGGGGGTCTCCGCATTGATTCCTGACCCTCTGATCTCTCAGATAATCGAGCTCGAGTGTGAGGGATGGCTCAGATGCGTCCATGTCGTCCGCCTTTGTCCCCAGCGTTCCTCTGGCTCCTCGACCGTTCGATTCCCCTTAACACGCGAGTCGATCCCTTATGGATGTCCCCGATTCGTCCACATCGCCCTCCATCATAGACGTTGGAATCACAGTCGTTCGATCTCTCCAATGCACGAGCCACCCCCTGATGAGCGATCTCGATCGCGTCAAGATTCGTGCACGGGTCGATTTTTACAAAAACCACCTAATTTCATTTTTAATTCGAAATAGTAATTAAAAAAATTCAAAAAATAATTATTTTAATTTGAAAAATTAATTTTAAAATTTGAAAAATAATTAAAATTGAATTTATTAATTATAAAATTCGAAAAAGTGATTTTAAGATTGGGAAAAATTCCAGAAAATTCGGAAAAATCCGAAGAACTATGGAAATATTCCAGAAAATTCAGAAAAATCTGAAGAACTATGGAAAAATCTAGGAAAATATTCACTGCCTTCAGAAGCCACAAATCAGTTTCAGGTATCTCCGAACACTTTGATTGCTAAGATTATACGCCAGATTCTAAAAATAAAACGTACTACTTCCCGAAAGCCAAGAAATTACCTTCTGGGAGTGGGAAGCTTATGATGATGGTAAAAGTCGTAGCAAATCAGAGCCGTACGATTCCTGCACAGATCTCAAAGCATCTACAGGAAGATTATCCATCGCAGGCCTCTTTACAGGTCTGGGTCTACTCCAAGACATAGGCTTCTTCCAAGCCCAAAACAGTGACATACTAGGCCCACTAGGAGAGACACCTAGCCTATGCAGGCTAGGAGTTAAACCTCTTATCTCCTAACAATAGGGATGTAAATCAGACCGGACGGGATCAGACAGCCATATGTTCAAGCTCGGATCGAAATTCTACTCGGACGGGCTTATGTCCGGCTCGGTCTAGGTTAGACAAAATTTTATAGTTCAGACTCGGTTCGGTAAAGCGTCGGACTGCAATAATATTCGAACGGACTTATGTCCGGTTCGAACTCAGTAAAGAATCGGACCGAATAATTTGTTCAGGATCGATTCATATAACAGTTCGGATGGTCCACAGTCGGACCATTCTCGAGTCGGACTCGGACGGATGACGGACAGTCCTGTTCATTTTACAACCCTACCTAACAAGGATATCTTATCTCTTGACGGGGAGAAACATGAAAGTGATAAGGTAGTTAAATCTATCCAACTGCTACAAATTAATCTCCTGAAATATCTCTCAGGCCTATAAATACCCCTCCCCCTCTACAGTCAGAAGGTAATCAACAATTTGTCAGTTTTCACTCTCTCACTCTCTTACTCTCTCTCTCTCTCTTTCTGGTTCTGACTTGAACGTCGGAGGGTCTGTTGCCAGGGCCACTTCCCGATGTTTTAGGCTTTTTGCAAGTTCATCAGCCGCATCAGCAACTGTTGAATTTAGATCACGGTGGTCAGTCAACGATCCGATTCATTACCAGGAGCTCTAACCGTCTTTAACGGACAAGGTCACAGGTCAATCTTTTAGTAGTTTCCTTTAATTATTAACTCACTATATGCATGTTTGCTCCCACACCGAAAAAAGTTGCAACAATACCATTTCCAATGAAGGATGTGAAATAGGTATGAAATGGATCATAAGCTTTGGCCACCCGTTTCTAGAAGCAGGACACTTTAGGTCCAATCTTGAAGCCTAGCCTGCGCGTCCCCTTCCCCTGAAGGTAATAATGGATGTAACCTTGCTATCCTTCACCGTTTGGATGAAAAACTTTCCACCACCATTTGCCAAGGAGGGCCATATTCATATCCCTCAGATCAATGATGCTTAATCCTCCATGACTCTTCTTCATGCAGGCTTTCTCCATCTGATAATGTGGAAGCCCCCTATTAGCGTTCGCTCCTTTCCAAAGGAAACTTTTTCGGATCCGGTCGATCCTTTTTGAGACCAATTTTGGGAATTCAAAAAAGGATAGGTAATAAATCGAGAAGTTGAAAAAAAAAAAGAATTTATGAGAGTCACCCTACCCCATAGGAGAGGGATTTATCTTTCCATCCTACCAACCTTGCTTCCACCCTATCAATGACCAGCAGCTAATCAACCTTCTTGAGTTTGCCTGGTCGGAGAGGAAGGCCTAGGTACTTGATCGGGAAACTATCAAGCTTACAGTTAAGACTGGTAGCATGCTCCCGGGCCTCCTCTTCTTAAAGCGCAATAGGAATAAGGGCACTTTTGTGGAAATTAACCTTCCACCCCCACCAAACTTCAAAACAATATAAAACTTCTTTAAAGGTAATTTTCTCCCCCAAATTTCCATTTCCAAAGAGAAGGGTATCATCGGCATATTGAAGGATTGTGCAATCAAGGTGACTACTACCACAAGCAAGAGGGTGATCAAACCCACTTATCTGCAATTATCCATCATGCCTTTAAGGACATCAACAACAATCATGAATAGAAGGAGGGGACAATGGTTCCCCCTGTCTCAGTTCTCTTCTGCACAAGAACGACTTAACAGCCTTCCCATTGACCAAGATAGATCCTACTGGTAGTGAGGCATTGTCGAATCCACCTGATACACCTGTGTCCAAATCCCTTGCCATGCAGGGCTTCCAAAAGATAGTCTCAATAAACTGAGTCATACACCTTCTCGAAGTCATGTCTTAACAAGTAACTCTTATTGTTCGATATATGACATTGGTGAATGGTTTCTTTAGTTGTAGCAATGCAATCCAGAATACATAGACCCTTGATAAAGCCATTTTGCTCTCTACTGATCAGTCTGTCCATCAATTTGCCTAATTTTTTCGCCAGGATCTTGGTAACTATTTTAACCGAGCAATTGAGAATACTAATAGGACAGAAGTCTCCAACATAATGAGCATCTTCCTTTTTGGGATATGGACGACTTCTGCTTAGTTAAGTCTGCCCAGCTTAAGTTGATGATCAAAGAACTCGACAATGGCAGCCAATAGTTCATCGTTAATTTCCTACCACAAGTTTGATAAAATAACATCAGGAAGCCGTCGAGACCATGGGCTTTATCCTTCCCCATCTGAGATATCACCCACTTCACTTCATTCGTTCTCCATGAATGGGGTTTCCAGAGACAGTAGGGATTGAGCCATACCCTCGCCCTCCGGTTTGCTCCTCCAAAATTCCTCGTGCAGTGGAGCTATAAAGTATGCCTTACACCCCAAAAGGTTTTTGAAGTGAGATTGGAATGTTTGTTCTATTTTTTTCTTCTCCTGTATCACCCCTACTTATATATGAACTGAAATAATGATGTTGTCTTTCTGGCATGCACCGATCATCCTATGAAAAAAGATCGTATTCGCATCTCCCTCCTCGAGCCACAAAATTTTGGACCTACGTTGTTATTTGATCTCCTCTAGTCTATACAGTTGTGCAATGTCTTCCCTAAGTGATAACAGGCGATTCCTCTCTACTTGGGTAAGGCCCAGAGTCTCCTCCAGTCTCTCCAGATCATCAATATCATTAAGTAATGTCGCTTTTGCTCTCCAGATTGTAGCAAACTATGTGTTGTTCCATTTCCTAAGTTTAGTCCAAAGTCTACAAATCTTTTCGTACCAAATCGCAGATACCTCAGTACCCCTTGTTGGAAGAGACCAACTTTCCATAACAAGATGGTGAAAACCCTGAATTTCCAACCAAGCTTTCTCGAATATGAATTTCTTCAAATGCCGAGCGTTCCTATCTCCCGTGGAAAGTAAGATGGGAATATGATTAGAAGTTGGTCTTGGGAGAGATTTGGCACCCACAAGTGGGAAGTTCGCCTCCCGGTCTAGTGATTAGAACTCTATTCAGCCTTGCCCAGATAGGGGTCGGTTGCATATTAGATTAGGTGAAGAGTCTGTTTGTAATTGAGATGTCGACCAGTTTTAGATTTGTGAGAACCATATTAAACTCCTCCCTCTCTGCATCGTTAGATCCTCTGCCCCGGTGTTCAAAAGCAAATGTAGTGATACGGAAATCCTCCCCAACCATCCAAAGGTGATGCCAATGCATTTGAACTGAGTGGAGCTGCATCCAAAATGCAGGTATGGAGGGTGCAAGGTTTGGTCCATGGACTACAGTAAGGACTTGTGTCCAGTTATAGTTCTGTCGTTGGAGAAAGACTGATAAAGAGAACTCCCCCCAGAATTCATCCACGCAAATAAAAATGTTAGGGTTGAAGACAATAGCAATGCCACCCGAAGTAACACCCCTACCCCGAGCTCGAACAATTTATATAATTTAGAAAACAAATTATTTATAGTATAATACAACTGCCCATCACAGGCTGCCTCTCAAAAGGTGGTTAACCAAATTGGTGACTCTTGATCATAGGCATTATTATTTATTAATATTATATTCCTTGTAGAAATCCAATATGGGACTACATTTACTCTACTATTCTTGCTTCCGTGAGCAAGTAGACAGTAGGCCCCCCATGTGCCACACATGCTCCACGAAGAGACAGCAGCAGCACATTTGTGCTGCTCTCAAGTGGCGGGCCCCAGCTCCAAGGCCACGTCTCTTGAGGGTTACGTCAGCCACGAGCAGAAGCAGCAAGGCTGCCTTTAACAAACAGCAGGTGGGGCCCCCTCCTCTATCATTTTAACATTTTTACATATTTTGCTATTCAACTCTTTTATACATATATATATATATACTATTATATAGTTCTTTCAAATTACGGGGTGTTACACCCCCCCTTCAGAAATCAGAGTCCTCACTGAGCACGGGGCATGCACAATCTAGTGCAGGATCTACTTTCTAGCTGATGTGGAGCATCTGTGAGCGTCGCTCTCGTCTTTGGAATACTGGAGACCAATCCCACTCTGCAGATCATTCTGTGGCCCTTACGTCCATCGTCCTGGAAGACAGGAAATTGTCTCACTCCGCCGATCATTCTGGAGTCCATAACTCACTGCTCTCCCACACTCGGTGTCGAAAGTCGGTTCTGATACCATTTGTAACACCCCTACCCCGAGCTCGAACAATTTATACAATTTAGAAGACAAATTATTTATAGTATAGTACAACTTCCCACTACAGACTGCCTCTCAAAAGGTGGTTAACCGAATTGGTGACTCTTGATCATAGGCATTATTATTTATTAATATTATATTCCTTGTAGAAATCCGATATGAGACTATATTTACTCTACTATTCTTTCTTCCGTGAGCAAGTAGACAGTGGGCCCCCTATGTGCCACACGTGCTCCACAAAGAGACAAAAGCAGCACATTTGTGCTGCTCTCAAGCGGCAGGCCTAGATCCAATGCCACGTCACCTGAGGGTGACATCAGCCACGAGCAGAAGCAGCAAGGCTGCCTTTCACAAACCACAGGTGGGCCCCCCTTCTCCTATCATTTCAACATATTTACATATTTTTCCATTCAACTCTTTTATACATATATATATACTATTATATAGTTATTTCAAATTACAAGGTGTTACACCTGAGGCCCCCGCGGAGGGCCAGAACTTCCAATCTGTAATCCACCCCCCTTTCCTTAATCTAGTGGTCGACGAGAGTTTGGTTTCTTAGAGACCAACAATGTCTGCATTGAAAGAATTGATAATGTCTCTCACCATCTCCCTCTTGCCCCGTCTACCTAACCCCCTAACATTCCAGAGTAGGATATTCATTAATAATAGGACAAGAAATACGTGGAAGGTCGGAGTCAAAAATTAAACATATATTAAGCTTCTCAATTTCCCACCCCCTAATTTTGTTATGGAGAAAAG
Organism: Hemerocallis citrina; assembly: GCA_017893485.1. Classification (NCBI taxonomy): domain Eukaryota; kingdom Viridiplantae; phylum Streptophyta; class Magnoliopsida; order Asparagales; family Asphodelaceae; genus Hemerocallis; species Hemerocallis citrina. The sequence continues at coordinate 14,795,957 of CM030360.1, forward strand.
CATTGCATCCTATATTGCCCACCGCTAAACCACAAGTTTCAGCAAGATAAAAAAAAGTCTGGAATCATACATAAAATTAAAAATGGAATCTAGAAAGCAACGCATACCTCTACCATCGATCATAGTTGATTTGGCAGTAGCTGCTATCTCAAGATAATCCCCCAAGGACTCTAAATTAGGGGTGTTCATCGGTTCAAAACCGAACCGAACCGAAAAAAACCGAACCGAACCGAACTTTTCGGTTTGGTAAAACTGGAACCGAAATCCGAACCGAAACTCTACAAGTTCGGTTTAAACCGAACCGAATTTTATCGGTTCGGTTCGGTTAATAACCGAACTAACCGAACTAGAAAGAAAGAAAGAAAAAAAATGTTAAGAAAAATACTTATGAAACACAAGCGAAACAATCTCATTACTAGAAAGAAAGAAAGAAAAAAAAAATGTTAAGAAAAATACTTAGGGCTTGTTTGTTTGGTTTGAAGTCACTTCGAAATACCACAATGTATTATCTCAGGTGTATCTGATCAAGTGGGTGAGCAGTGGGCTATATGTGATGACCCAGTATATATAAAATCAAACTTCAGAATGATAGGAAACCATGGTAATTTATATGTGATGACCCAGTATATATAGCTATATCTGATCACTTCGGAATGATAGGAAACCATGGTAATTTATATGTGATGACCCAGTATATATAGCTATATCTGATCATTAAGACAAGTACATATAGCTCACCCACTTGAAGTAACCCGCGTACAATGTGTTGACTTGATTATAAATTATCTTCTCTCGTACAAACATAAAATCAAATACTTTTAGAAAAAAATTGAGATTTTGACAAAAATTTAACAATTAGAATAATGTATAATTTACTTGTCATAAATTTGAAAACAAACTGTCAAAATATAAAGCCAACCAAAAACTTCGGTTTTTATTTCGGTTCGGTTTATTCAAAAGCCAACCAAAAATCGAACCGAACTCTCTATAAAAACTTCGGTTCGGGTCAAAACCGAATCGAAAAACCGAAAAACCGAACCAAATTGACAAATTTCGGTTCGGTTCGGTTCGGTAATCGGTTTTAACCAAAGTATGAACAGCCCTACTCTAAATGAGCCCTCTTAGATGACTTGTGAACTAAAAAACCCTGAGATAGTCGTGGTGGCACATAGTTCGTCTGTGTACTCATCACAGGAGATGGGATAAAAGATGTCACAAAGTTTGGAGAGATATCAAGTGCCTAGCAAAACCGAGTGTTTACAACAAATTCTTCTTGAGAATATGATTCGTCTTTCATATAGAGGCCATCGTCCTCCGAGTTTAGGCACGGTTTGTCATCTTCATCACTGACTTGTATTGGAGAGGGGTAAATTTGGATTGAACTTTTATCTGAATTATCATGAAGTTCAAAACGAATCAGGTCACACTTCACACTAGACCCCGGCTTGGGCCTAGCTTCAACACCAATTGTGTTAGGCTCAGAATAATAATTTGAACAATTTTTTCCTTTGGTCTGAATGGACTAGTTCTTAGGCCAAAGCCCAATAAAAGAAAAGGAAGGCAGCGAGGGAGGGATCGTCGCACACGTGCCAGTGCCACATGATGGGAAGGCAGTATTTGGAAGGTTAACACGAGCAATGCCGGTTCTATGGGGAGGGACCTCAGCTTTCGTGCAAGCATCAAAATGCGTTTCGAGAATGCCACATGGCTGCTCCTCATTGGATGTTCTGAGCGACGTCATGTGGTTTAGCAGGGGCGTCAGAATACCCCTTTTGAATCCTTCTCTCATTTCTTTCTCTTTCTCCTCTTCGTCTTCTTCTTCTTCTTTATTTGCCGAATTCAGTAAATATTTGTCTAGCTCCTATCTAATCTTTGATAGTAGGGTGAAATCTGAGCCGCATCCCCTGTATCTGTTTGCTTGGTTCCAATGGGGAGGTCCTCGGAACCCGCCGAGTTTAATAGTTGAAAATGGCATGACTTGCTACTTGCTCTAACTTTCTCTGCCTCTTCCTCTGAAAAACCACTAACATCACTCTATGCCTCTTGTCCTCATTAGCCAAATTAGTCTTCATTTGACCGAACATCGATGTACCAGCCTTTGTTTGACTATTATCCACCAGCTCATCTTGACCGTTGGATACTTTTGAGTGAGCAGGACCATTGGATGAAGTGTATTTGATGAGCTGGGTTTCAGTTTTTGCCCGTCCTCCCTGTACAATTCAGCTAAGCTTACGGTGCGCACATTCGAACTTGTGAGCTCTGTCAATCTTCGATTCAATCTCCAACGAAGCCACCTCTTTGTAAGTGTGACCGTCTCTTGGTGAGTTTAGGATAGAGGGTGTAGGAGTTTGTTGGGCCACCGCTTTAGGCACCATCGTCTCAAGAAAGTATAGACATGAGGCCAATGTCCGGGCTTCTGATTAGAACCCTAGCCGACACTAGATCTGATTTCTTAATAGTTTTGGGATCAACTTCTATTAACGATCCGAATTCTCTAACTATTTCTTGAAAGGCCTCCTTCCTCCAACAATGGCGGGGGATATTATGAATCCAGATCTGATAGCCATCCCCTTGAGGTAGTTCGGCTCCGAATGAGGAGACCATTGTGAAAATACAGGTGTGAAATGCCCGAAATCCACCACCCCTATAGTAACCACATCTTCAAGCTTCTCTAGTGAGGGGAATGAGATTATGAATTATAAATGATTTTTTTTTCACCACCCAGTATCGATGATCCTTCATCGGCAACTGATCATAATGGGCTTCCAAAAAGTAGTTTTCCCATGGCTGTCTGGATATGATCCACACCATTTCTGCAACCATTGTTCTTCTTGTTTGATTATGGGTAGAGTACTCACTAAATTAATTTGTACGGGATTATCCGGCGATCTCCCCTTCTTGACATCTCTTGATTCTTTGATGGGGTTGGTAGACACATTGGTACATACATACGACATATGCCTCCATTTTAAACATTTAAGACACCTCGCTTCCTTCATACACTTTGAATGAATATGGCCTAGATCACCACAATTAAAACATGGTTTCTTTTTCCCTTTTCGGTAAGTTTTGGTACTCCCGTTCTACGACACCTTCTTGCTAAGTCTTCTAGAGGCTTTGTTCTCCACTTTCACCCAACGATCATCTTCAAGTTGCTGCATTCTATCTGAAACCTCCACAATGGAGGTTGGTTCCCTGATCGGTGTGGCTGGACTCCCAATCGGAGCCCTAGCAGCTACCGGGGGCAGACTGGGTTGTTATTTTTTATTTTAATAAAGTCGTCCGTATTGCATATGTTAGTTAAATAAGAATCCTTAGATTTCATCTCCTTTCTATATTTCAAAATAGTGAAACTAGGGGTGGCATTCGTTCTGGGCAGGCCGGGCCAGAACGGCCCGGGCTTTGCCCGGTCCCGGGCCAAACTGGGCCAGACCGAAGGATCGCGCAGGCCGGGCCGGGCAGTGCTAAGGGGGGAAACCTAGGCCCGGGCTGGGCCAGGACAGTTTTGAGTATAATATATATATATATATATATATATATATATATATATATATATATATATATTAAAAGGAAGATGAAAGATCAAGTGTTAAATTGTAATTTTATAACAATTTCAAAGGACTAATAAATAAAAGAAATTAAAAAAAAAATTAAATTGATTTAATAAATTACATGATGTTAAATAAAATTAAGTTCATGAATACAATTTCATACAAATTAGATCAAATTACAAAACAAGAGAATTATTTGAATTTAGAGATCGAGATGGCTTCTATTTAGATTGAAGAGAAGACATTGGACTATTGTCGTGCACTTCTACTTAACCTAAATATAGAATCTCATCCCCCTAAATTTTCCCAATTATTAACAATACATTATACAAATTACATTCTACTAGTTCTTCACTCGTCGCTACTTATTGATTTGTTTTGTGATTCTTGTAAGTCTTGAGTCTTCTCTTCCGCTTTCATCCAATCTTCGACACATACCAACATCTCCAAATTCTTTGCCGTCAAGTAATTCCTGTTCGGGCTCATAATTCTACCATCAAGAGAAAAAGCACTTTCTTATGCAATGGTTGACACCGGTACCGTTAGCAAATCTTTAGGTATTCGAGAAAGAATACTAAAAATATGTTCATTAGTTTTTCAAAAAGAAAACACATCTACTACATCATCAATGGGAGGTTGTGCATTATACCAATCCAACTCATTTGGTGAATTGGTTCTAGGTTTTTTTGATTTTAAGTGATTTAAAACACTACTAGTGGCAAGACCCTTTCCCTTTGATAACATAGAAAAGAAGAAGAACTAACATTTTGTATTTGTGTTGTGTTAGATGAATAAATTCTATCGTAACTATCATATAAACTATTCAAAATATTTTCAAATTTTGTAATGAAAACAACATGATCAAAATCATCAATTTCTTCGTGTGAAGCATAAGTATAAAAAATCTCAATTAAATTTTTTGTGCCAATCGGAATCTATCCAATGACATGTTGCACACATCATTGGTATGCCGTTCACTCCTACTCACCCATCTGATGTCAAAAAAACTCTAGTGTTTAGTGACGTAAGTGTTGCTACTAAAAAATTCTTAGCCTCACTGTAAACTAATTTACAATCACCTTTTACTACATTCCTAGGAATTTTTTTTATAATGGGGGTTTAATGCAGTTTGTGCAAAGGTCTCTACTTTCCTACTTTCACCAAATGAATAAGGTAACTCATCTCTAATTACTAACTTAGCCATTTCTCTACGAACGATATCGTGATCGTAGCTATGACTATTTATTTGGCCGGTCTTAGGGTGTATTTTTGGTTGTGTGAGGATGTCTTTAGAAAATTCGGGTTGACATTTACTTAAGTGTCGTTGAAGTGTACCCGTTCCCGATCCTAGTTTAAACTTATAGGGTGTTTGACACTTCTTACAAATTTTTAATCCCACATTCTTATCATTTTGTGAAGGGACATAGTCAAAATATTTGTGTACTTCGGATTTGTTCCCTCTTGTTCTACGGGATTGAGATGGTCTTGTTCCGATGGTTGTGGTTCTATGTCTTCTACTTCTACTTCTACTTGATCCGTGTGTGTTTCATGAATATCGGGAATAGTATCGAATTGTAAAGTGTTTCTTCACTATCTACATATAGAAGATGAATGGAAGGAATGCGACTACTAGTGGACTCTTGGCTACTATGTCTTCCACGTGATCGGTTAGATGCCATCTAAACTAGTGTATGTTATAAAAATTAATTGTAGTGTATGCTTTAAAATTTTAGTTCTACAAAACAAGTAAAGATAGATAAACTAGTGCATGTTATATAAAATTATTCTACAAAGTAATAAAACAACAACTATAAAATTATTAATCTAGTGTATGTTTACCAATTTACCAAAACAAATCTAAAAAGAAGAAGAAGAAGAAGAACAAGAAACCCCAATATAATTATGAGAAATAAATGATAACAAACAAAAATGATAATTCTAAAAATTATATAAATACGAAAATACCGTATGAGTGTAGAATGTAGGTTGAAGAATGAAGATAGAGAGAGTTGAGAGCTTGTAGTGTTGATGTTGATTGTTGTTGGATGTTGTTGATGTTGAATCTTGAAGGAGAATAGTTAAATGTTGTTGATGTGGTTGATTTTGAATCTTGATTCTTGAAAGAGAGTAGTTGAATGTTGTTGAGAAAGTTGATAGATAGTAGAGCGAGTTGAGTGAATTTGTGAAGAGAATTAAATGAAATGAGGTTGTATATATAGAGATTGTAATTTTTCAATTTTCCAAAATACCCCAAAAAATTAGCTAGTATAAATCCGTTTGGGGGGGGGGGGGGGTATTTTGGTAATTTTACACACCCTTTAAATTAAAAAAAAATTATGGAAGAAAAAGAAAAAAAAAGTGAAAAACAGTAACAGCCAACGGTCGGCTCGTGGGCCAGACCGGCCCGGGCCGGTTCAACCCGGTCCCGGGCTAGTGGGGGTCGGGCCGTTACCGGTCTTTCTTCGCAAATTAACGAACCGGACCGGTCCCTGCTGTTGGGGTGGTCTGACCCCGGTTCAGCCCGATTTTGGGCGGGCCGGGCTGGGCCAACGACCGAGCTGGCCGGGCCAGGCCGGTCCCGGGCCAGGCTGGTCCCGGGCCAGCCCGGCCCAAATGCCACCCATAAGTGAAATAATAGAAGGGATATATTTTCTCTCATATTAGTATAAGATGTAGATATAATTACATAATATATATATTTTTTTTGTTGAGAAAAATAAGAATGTCGTATTTGATTACCGAGAAAATGCATAGGCAATTAGTATATGAAATGAAATATCTAAAGTAGAGATATATCCAAGAGTAAATTGCAAATATAACTTATGTGAGCATCCACAGTCGTTTGCTATTTGCCATATTATAGCAAACGAATAGCAAACGAGCGCTGCAATCGTTTCTCATTTTCCCATTTTTTGGCAAATGTTCTATTCTCATTTCTCAAATATGAGAAACGAAATGAACTTTCTCAAATTATAAAGGACGGGGTATGATACCCAGTCTCTCCGATTTAATAACTTTTTAATCGATTCAGACGGAAGATCATATCCCGTCTCAATAATTTTCATATATATATATATATTTTTAAATAGGTCGGACGGGGATACATACCCCGGACGGGGTATGATACCCCGTCTCTCCCCTTTAAAAAATAATTTTTTTTAAAAGTCCTCAGACGGGGAATGATACCCCGTCCAAGGATTGGGCTGGTTTAGGAATTAATGCTGATTGACATTAATTGGGTAGGTTTAGGTATAGTTAGGTATTAATTAATTAGATTTAGTTATTATTTTATTATTTAATTTAGTTAATTAATATAGTTTAATAGTTAATAAGTAATTAACTTTTTTAAATTTATTTGAAAGGATGAGAGACGGGGAATGATTCACCGTCCCGCCTTTTTAAAATTAAAAAAAGAGAGATATCCCGTCTTTAATCCAAATGAGAAAAATATAGCAAAGCACGACTGCACGATACGCATCCAATTGCTATTACTGTAGCTGTCATTTTATAAGAAATGAGAAAAACGACTATGGATGCTCTGAACCAATAGATAAAAAATACAAAAAAAGGACACTTACTTTTGGACAACTGAAATATCTTCATCATTAGGCCGCAACGTGATGATTATATTGTCTTTGTCCTTGCTCATGGAACTTTCTAATTGTAGAAGCTTTGTAAATGTTGAAGTTTATTAGAAGCTAAGTATACCCACAACAAGAAATCGAAACAACGTAAATTAATTATTTTTAAAGGTCTTCTTCTTATTTTTTATTATTAAGTAAAGTGGGATAAATGTTTTGTTGTTATTATCTTTGTTGTTATAATTGTTTTATTTATTTTTGGTTGTTGATTTTTTTTTATTTATTTATTATTTTTTTTAAAGAAAAGGTGGAGTCTAGCCACCCTGTTTCATTAGTAAGTGATTAATAAAACAAACTCAGAGTACTGAGCTTACAACAAAATCCTACAATCAAAACAGAAGTACATAAACTCCACCCCGAACATGGGGGGTGGGACAAAAGAAAAAAACATACAGTAGCCGCAAAGAAATACATCATACCCCCAACAAACCCTAGGGTGGTGGGTATCAATGACCATCGTAGACCGTGCTGGCTATCAATCGATTGTTGATCCGATCTTGATCTCCTCGTCATCAAACTTCTCTACCTGGAATACACTCGCAATCATTCCCCTGGGACCTGCTGCTGAGACATTAGCCCAAAATGAAATAAAATGCATAATGTGAGTCAAATTGCTAGAAATACTATTGCAAGTTCTACGAAAGTAAAGATTATTTCTGTCTAGCCAGAGAACCCAAGTCATTGCGGCGATAGCGATATACCACGCTTCTCTCATAGCACTCCTCTCCGTCGCGAACTTTGGACCTACCCACAGATCCTCGTATGTACTAGGGTATTGAGATGTCCCTAGGGTGCTGAGTACCTCTACGAGTACCGCTTTGCTCCCAGGACACTGAAGAAAAAGATGGTCTCTAGTCTCCAGGGTAGCGTGGCAGGACCCGCATTGGAAATCTACATTCGGTTGGCGCTTAGCGAGGTTTTCTCTAGTCAGGATTGCATCATTTAGTACCAACTATAAGAAAACTTTGATTTTTAACGGGAATTTCGTTCTCCAGACGACGGCAGATCACTTTGGGGTACATCCGAAGTGGAAGGTTGTTGATGTTGTTTCCGGTAGTCCACTGCAAAAAACAACAATAAAAACAAAATCTTTATACCAAAATTTTTGAGAACCATCTCTTTCATTTTGTTTCACCAATAAGGCACCAATGAATCAAAGATCAATTTAATAAATACATTAAGTAGTATATAAAGGAAAGATGTAGTCCACCTTGCTTCATTAACGAGACGCCAATTTTTAAGATTACATTAAAAGTTGCAGTTATCTTTCTTATCTTTAGTTAATATTTCTACGTGTATGTGTAAAGCTTGATTAATACTCAACAATAGTGGCCCCTTAGACTGGCACCTTAGAAAGGACTGAATAAGCTTATCTGTTAGATGATATATTAGTTTAGTCCTATATTGGTTATGTATCAGTTTAGTCTTCTATTCTCTCTTATATGTATGAGTCATATTGTATTCAGTTTATTCAATCAATCATTAAAGTATTTCTTCCCATCCAATAATCCTAACATGGTATTAGAGCCTATAATCCTATAAGGTCAACACTAATTTGATCCTCGTTATCGAGGTGGAGTGATTCTCATCTTCATCGGAATCACTCCACCTCCCAACATCTCTCCCCCGATCAAATCTCCAAAACCCTAACTGTCATCAAACAACAAATTTCCAAAACCCTAGCCATCATCAAACAAAAATCTCCAAAATCCTAACCCTAATCAACTCTTATCTCTTTCCTCAGCCGTCTCCCTCTCTCTTCCCTGTCTTTCTCTCTCCCCGTCATCATCTCTCTCCCTCTCCCCTGTGTTTCTCAGAACCCATCCGTTCTCCTCTTCCTGTTGAGCCCCACCGCTGTCCGTCGCCCCTTTCCCACCGTCCTTCAACCTCCACAGAACCCCCAACTCCCAATGCCGCCCTCCACCAGTTAGCTGCCCCATCCTCGTCAGACCTCCGCCACCCTCGGCCCTCGACCCCAGCATCCCCTGTCTCTCCCGACCACCAAGAACCCATCCAGACCGCCGCCCTCCTCTTCCCTTGCTGCCAATCGACCACCATCGAAGCGCCGCTGTCTCTCTCTCTCCTCTTCCCTCGCTACCGTCAGCCGCCACAGGAGTCGCCCTATCCTAAGGGCTACCACTCGACGCCAGAAACACCCACTGGACCCCTCGACAGCCCCCCTTGTTGTGTCGCCATAGCCACTCTTGCCCTTGCAGTTACTGTTTGGCCATTGGAGATCTACTCTTGCTGTTGTTTCGGTGTGCACGTGTTGCACGTGCTTTTGTTGCTGTTCAGTGTTATCGTTGTTTACTGATTGGGTTGATTTTGCCTTTTGCTGTTCTGCTACTTTGGTGTTTGCTGTATTGGCCTTGTTTGCTGTTTCAAAAAAAAACAACTTTCTTGCAGGTTGCTGTGCTTCTACATCAAAATCGTCAACTCACTCCGGTTGATCGATCGTGAGTTTGAGAGAGGGTGTTTTCAGCATCCAGTTCTCAGTTCAGGGATGATATCCCACCACATCGATAATTCTCAAGTCTGGGGGTGAGATCCCATCATCGACAATTCTCAAGTCCGGGGTGAGATCCCATCATCGACTATGTCTCAAGTCAGGGGGGAGATTCCATCACAGATCGGGATATGGAGATCCCGCCACTGTTAGGGGTGAGATCTCAATACTGCGCCACCACTACTTCCTTCTGCAACACTCAACTACTCAGTTCTGTCATATGCACCATCAAGCACCGTCACTGCACCGCAGTTTGTTGTTTTCTTCCACATCAACATGATCAGTATTCCAAACTCTTGTTGCTTGAACCAACTTGAGTTTGAGAGGGGGTGTTAGATGATATATTAGTTTAGTCCCATATTGGTTATGTATCAGTTTAGTTTTCTATTCTCTTCTATATGTATGAGTCATATTGTATTCAGTTTATTCAATCAATCAATAAAGAATTATTCTCATTCAATAATCTTAATACATTTCTATTGCTGAACACGGGAATAACTTTCCATCTATTTTCTTCTTCATCACACTTCCATTCTTTTTAGCTTTAGGATGTTTTCAGCTAGTTTGGGCCAATAATAACCCTCGAAATATGGTAACTGCAAGATGTTCCCTTGACATATTTGCTCAAAGTATCAAGGATACAAAGTGTACGACCCCCTACAATCTTTTTCTCTGTAGCCTTCTGTATGAGTGCACTATTAGGATCTGGATCTGTGGACCTAATACACTAGCACAAGGGTTTGGAGAAGGAGAAGACACGAACCGGCAACAGCAAGCAAAAGAGCAGCAAAACAGACTTGACAGTCGACTATGCAATCAACCTTCATATTTGTTGAATTGATAATCGATCGACGAGTAGCGCAGTCGACCGGGTTTCTCTCTGGTTTGTTTGAGTCTCATTGTAGTTGACCGTCGAGTGGAGCATTCGACCACAACAGTGTCGATGTTATATTAACAGATCGCGAGTTTGGATTTTTTTGGGGCCGGTTTGTATTCATCTTTTAGGGTTTACTTGGGGGCTATAAATATAGATGAACATTATAGGGTTTGATATATACATAACCGAGAGAACTTTTCATGCCGAGTGCTGTCAAAGATGAGAGAGAGATCTCATTATAATTTTTTATTTCTTGAGTAAGACATATTGATTATCTCTCCATATTGTTTTGTTCTTATGTTTGTGAGATATTGTATTTGTCGAATCTTGTTATTGATGCATCTAGATCTTTGTGGGCATTGTTGGGTACTACAAAGTAGTATCAGAGCTTAGGATTTTCGTGATGGCCGCTAGCAAGTTCAAAGTCAAAAAAATTGATGAAAGTGATTTCATGATGTGGAAGATTCAGATAGTGGCGTATCTCCGTCGGAAAGATCTAGATGGTCCATTATTTGATGAGAAGCCGGAAGGTGCAGACAAAGTGGTATCAGAACTTAGGGTATTCGTGATGGTCGCTAGCAACTCCAAAGTCAAAAAATTTGAGGAAAGTGATTTCATGATGTGGAAGATTTAGATAGTGGTGTATCTCCACCAGAAAGATCTAGATGGTCTGTTGTGATGATAAGCTGGAAGGTGCAGACAATGATGGGACAATCTTGGCGGCATGGAATTGTCTGAATCATAAGGAGCTTGGGCATATTCGGTTAGCACCGAGTAGAAAAACGTTATTTCATATCTCAAAGGAAAAGACCATCATGAAAATGGAGACTCACAAATATGTATGAGAAACTGTCAGCATCGAATCAAATTGTTCACTTGAAGAAATTGGTTAACATGAAGTTGGAAGACATGGGTTCAGTAGTGGAACATGTGAACAATTACTGTATGTTATACAACAAGATGGAGGCTGCAGGATTAAAGTTTTCAGAGCGAGGACATACATGGTTCTATCTACTCTATCTGATAATTATGGTATGGTAGAACAGAGAATTACAGGGACTATGATAGATTCGACGATTATGCAAGATGTTGTGAGAAGCATTATGAACAAAGAGGTGAAAAGGAAGAGAAACAGAGAGTTTTCATCATCTTCTAGAAATTCTGCATTTTTAGTTCAGAGACGTGCGAGTCTAAGGAAAGTCGAAGGAGAAAGGATCAGAGAAGTGAGTCCTTTAGTGGGTCTGAAGACAACGACGATGGTGGTGGACCTGAGTGTTGATATTTTTATACTCAGGGCCACATGAAGCGTAGTTGTAAGACTCTTATAAAGATGAAGGAAGAACGGTCAAAGCAAGCCAATGTGATGGATGAGGAAACAAAGGATGAAGAATTATGTTTATCAGCAAGGGTGGAGTTGGACACACGAAATTGGTGCATTGATTCAGATGATTCAATTCATTGCACTTCAAGGATGAAAGTGTTTGAGGACTACAAAGAGGGTTCCTTTGGAGATGTAATCGGAGGATACAAAGGATAAAGAGTTATGTTTATCAGCAAGGGTGGAATTGGTATCACGAGATTGGTGCATTGATTCAGATGATTCATTTCATTACACTTCGAGGATGAAGGTGTTTAAGGACTAAAAGAGGGTTCTTCCGGAGATGTGATCGGTGGAAACCAAGGATGAAGAGTTATGTTTATCAGTTTTGGTGGAGTTGGACACACGAGATTGGTGCATTGATTTAGATGATTCATTTCATTGCACTTCGAGGATGAAGGTGTTTGAGAACTACAAAGAGGTTTCTTTCAGAGGTGTGATCGTGGGTAACAATTAGTGATGCCTATGATTGGAACTGAAACTGTTCACATGAAAGCTGGTGATAGTAAGTAGATTGTCTTGTTGGAGACAAAGCATGTCCCAAACTTGAGAGAAAATTTTATCTCGACGGAAGGCTCGACAAAGAGAGGTTTTTTGACTACATTTGGTAGTGGAGAGTGGTATATAACTGCAAGTTCAGAAGTGTTAGCAAGTGAGAAGCAGGAGGGATCTCTGTATTTGCTTAAAGACGAGGTGTGGCATTCTCCTGTAATCGACTCTCAGCTATAATCGATATGTAGGTTGTGTGGGGTAAAACCGAGATTTAAGATTTGTAGGGCAGATGCCGAGTCGGCCCTGGTCCAGGGCGGACAAGGCGACGACCCAGGGCCCAAGATCAGGATTTGGTTTATAAGGGCCCAACAGTCACAAAATTCAAGGCTTACAGGGGTACAAAAATCACAAAATTCATTTTTTAACTAATTAAAATATAAACCCACGAATTCTCAAAGTCCCATTGAAATTCTAAATGTCCCCTAACTCTTAAGTTTCTTTTCTCTCATCATCATCAAAGTCCCAATAACATAACCTTATCCACTGCCGCCCTCCAAAACCTATCTCCTCCACCACCGACAGCCACCCATCATCTCCATCTCCACTCTAACGTCATCCACACTTGATAACTCTAATCTAATCCAATCCAATCTCGATAGCCTCTGTACAAACCCAAGCCTGATGACCCCCTCTGCAATCGGTGCTGTCGTCATTGCCTGCTGTCTCTGCCGTTGCCGCTGCCGCTGCTATCCTCCATTACCGACGTCGACCACCAGCTCCGGGACCCCTTTCCTTTGGCTGGTAGCCTCTCTTTCTTCTCCTTCATTCTATATTTCATTTTAGTTTCATTTATTACCCAAGAACATATGTAAATCAATTTGAAATTAATAAAATAAAATGTTCTTTTGCATTGAATGAAAGTTGAATCTAGCATGTGTTGATGGAATGTGTGGGAGGTTGATGATGAGGTGGGCACATGGGCTCCACGTGTTTTATATTTCATTTTTAGTTCCTTGATTATCCATTTGATTAATTAGAATAAGTCGTGTATATATATACATATCGTACCAAACTACTAACACTTAATTTGATTTTGCATTCGTTTCATTTAATTTGATATATCTATACGCATGAATGAACATTCATGCATTCTTATGATATAAAAATATATATATCATCTAACTTATTTAAAATAATTAATTAATCTTCTTTAATTTTTGTGAGAAGTTAAAATAAACGTTTTGTAAGAATAAAAATAACATCCTGCTTTATAAAAGTTCCAACTTTATCAATTATTCGGTTCAAACAAAACTTCATATTAACAATAATCGAATAAAAGATAAAGTCTTTTACAAGAAGATGCTCTGTTTATTTAGACAATGATCCTCATAAATAATAATACAATTTCCATAAATAAAAATGAGTTCTTATATGCAAGACAACTACTTTACAACTATTCGATTAATAGAATCATTTCTTGTTTCTAATAATCAAATAAATGTAAAGACTTTCATAAGAAAACTTACCTTTCATATATAAAAAGAAGGATTTTTCTATAAAAGATAAAACTAATTAATTATTGTGAAATTGTTAATTGATTTGAATGTAGAGTGCGGAACCTCGCATTCACCTTCAAAAGAGGCTTTCAAGTGTGGATTTTCGAAGTGCAAGTATTTACATTCACTATCCAGGTTCTATTATTCTATGCTTTAATAATTTTATTTTAATTTTGGGGTATTGGTTTTGTGCCCCCCCGGTTGTATCATATTTTATCAATTTATAAAAAATACAGGCATGTCTATAAAGTGCACTTTTTTTTTAAATTTTTTCCACAGCTTTAAATACATCAGGGCTGGCCCTGGGTGGATGCAGAGGTTGCACATTTAGTGTGATTTGATGGCCATGGTGAGAAGAATCATACAGAAGAGCATGATTTTATTGCGGTGAGGGTTATTTATGATATGGCAGAAAGTTCGAGTCGCTCATGTGATGTTGACAGCATTGGTGTCGATATTCGGGGTGATGTCGATGAGTATGGCCGAGTTGGTCATCGTGGGGCTGTAAGCGGTGTTTTGCAGTTGCGAATATTGTGGAGGTTTCATCCACAGAGGTTTCGAAAGTAGATGGTTCCTTGGCCTTGAGAGGATTTGAACTGTTTCCGGTGTTAGCAGAGATTCAGCAAGTTATAGAGTATTGTGACACGGGATCCAATACGGTGGAAAGAGAACAATGTTTCTTCATTATTTGTGCCATATGCGATAGATGATGAGGTACATCCTTATTGAGGATATGCGGGGTGTTTGTGTCCTCCACATGGTGGAGGGACGTGGGGTGCTCTTCATGTAAGTTAGGGCTAATTGGTCTTTCACAAGGAGTGTGAGGCTAGTAGATGTAATGCAAGAAAAAGATAGAATCATTTTGAAGTTTTGTGCATTTAGTATATGTAACACCCTAGATTTTTTAAATAATTTTTTTGAGATTAATAAATGAATTAAAACGATTTTTGGTGATTTAATAACCATTTTTCTGAAAATTATCTTTTTTACACGTGCGAAACACGTGCCAATATTTTGTTGGGAAACTCAAAGTCAGAAATTATTTTGGGGAAGCCTAATATTTATTAGTAGGTATTATTTATGAATTTTCTGGATTTTTTTGATATTTATTTGGCATATTTGTAATATTACAAAAAGAGGGGCTTTTGTGCAAAATTACCACTGGAATAAAAACTCCAAATTTTCGGTTTTCTGGGCTGAGCATGATGGCTAGTCAACTCAGAGGTAAAGGTGTAGTGTATGTACAATATATATATTAGTAGTTTGTATGTTTATGAAACATAATTTGTATGGTTAGCCTCATAGGTTAAATTCATATGAATTTAATTTGGTTAATCCAAAACCATACAACTTATGTGTACATGACAACATATACAAGAATGTGCATAATTCACGTGCAACAACATTCATATGCCAAATATAAAATAACAATGTATAATGCAACAATATTTATATACAAAATATTGTTGTACAAAATAATTGTTGGGGATATTACATGATTAGATGTTGACGGTTTTTCATACATATCCGTGAGAATCTCCATAACCTCATTTATGGTCTTTACCTTCGAGATATGAAATAACATTTTTCTACTCAGTGCTAACTGAATATTCTCGAACGCCTTTTGATCCAAACGTTTCCATGCTGCCAAGATCTTCACATCTTGTTTGCACCTTTTGGCTTCTCATCAAATAATGGACCATCTAGATCTTTTGTGGTTTATTTCGCAAATTTGTTAAAGAAGGGTCTTTTTGCAAAATTGCCACTTAGAGGCAAAAATTACAAAATTCATTTTTCTGGGTTTGAAAACAGTGCCGGCCATATCAGTTGGTTATTTTTTATCTTAAATCTCAATTGAATTGGTTATTCTAATTTCCTAGTATAAAGATTTATATATGTAAAGATATATTCAAAAGGGATATTTTGCAAAACCTACTCAAAACCCTAATACCCTAAATTTCGGCCTATTATAAGGGCAGTAGAAGCTGTCTCTTTGCTGCACTAAACAAAGGGTTTTCTTTATTATTGATTTCTTGGAGTTTCAAAGTGAGGATCTTGAATTTCTTGCGAAAGGAAAGACTTTTCTTATTCTCTTTATTATTTCGGTTGATTCTTCAATAAGGTGAGTGACATATCTTTATTTTTGTATTGTTCTATGCATGTTGTATGTGATAATTTGTCTATTAGAAAGCATGTTATAGGATTGTATGATGATATAATGAATTATTGATGGATAAATGAATAAAGATTGAATCTTTTCATGAAAACTATACTATTGATGATTAAAATTCTACATAGATGACTTGAGATTGTTAAAAAACCTAATGGAAACCATGGGTTTGCTGTTTCTTTATTATTCTTACTGATTTGGATTGGTTATAATGAGTTGTATGATGTGAATTTCATGAAATTGATTATAGATGAATAAAAATTTAGCTTTCACTGTGTATGAAAGCATATGATCTGTTCTTGATGTTTCGGTGAGTAAAAACCTAACTCATATATGTTGTAATCACACATATTCATGAGTAAACTAATGAAATCATTGGGGGTATATGTATAAAAAGTTGTAGAAGGATTCTTGGATAAAAAAAAGACCAAGTTTTAATGTTTAAAAAGGGGTTGGTTTTCGGGTCTGTTGTGTTCAGCCGAAAATTGGGTTTTTGTGATTTTTGCAATGTTTTCGATTAGATCTTGCTTTTATTCAAACTGAGTTTGAATTGAACACTATACCACTTATATACGATGTTTTCTTGATCGTTAGCCGATGCTTAAACACCCTATATATATATATATATATATATATATATATATATATATATAGGGAAAGCTTCGGTTGAGCACTACTCTAGTGCTCACCGCGTGAACACTAGGCCTTCGGGCTTTCATATCGAAAATCCAAACCGTTCACATTGATCTACACATCTAAATTAGTCTAAATATGTAAAACCAAATCATTTGAAATTCATTTGCGCATTCATTGAAGTGTTACAAAATTGTATGGCTAAAAATCATTGTTTTTATAGTCACATGATGGATGGGCAAATGAATTTCAAATGATTTGATTTTACATATTTAGACTAATTTAGATGTGTAGATCAATGTGAACGGTTTGGATTTTCGATATGAACGCCCGAAGGCCTAGTGTTCACGCGGTGAGCACTAGAGTAGTGCTCAACCGAAGCTTTCCCTATATATATATATATATATATATATATATATATATATATATATATATAAAATAAAACACAAAGAAAGTTATCAAGTGGCTCTCCTTCAATCCCCCCAAAATCAAAGGCCCAGATCTAACCTCACAAAACACATTTTCCCTCCAAAAGTTTACCCACAAAACTCAAATTCAAATTTCCCCCAAAACAACTCCTATATATATATATATATATATATATATATATATATATATAATAAAACACAAAGAAAGTTATCAAGTGGCTCTCCTTCAATCCCCCCAAAATCAAAGGCCCAGATCTAACCTCACAAAACACATTTTCCCTCCAAA